>JAMJFZ010003978.1:0-74323 GCA_026225945.1 Cricetomys ansorgei
TTTCTACATCGCCTTCCTCAGTTGTGCCTTAATACATCACCACAGTGCCTCCTATCATGAACATAACAATCTCTTTGAACCCTGAAACAGGTGAATGACCTTTAGAGAATACACACACACACACAACACACACACACACACACACACTGTGGTGCAATGCAGCCAGGTACACCAAATGATTGACAGTTAAATAAAAAGCCATTTTCTCAATTGAGGTCCACCTGCCAGATAGAGGCTGGCAGCTGGGAAGCTCTTGCACATTCTCCTAAGTGTATGTCATCGATAATATCGAGGCCATCCGTATGGGTAAGTAGTCACTGCTGTGATATTTAAAGAGCCTTGTTCTTTTATTTTTCCTTCCTGGTGTGGCGAACCAAGAGAACAGAGTTTTAGAGACTGAAGACGAGAAAGCGAACGGAACAGTGCCTCATTCTTCAGAGTAAACAGAGCAAAGGCCAGCGGTGGCAGATGCAGCCAAGAGCTGGCTCCGCGCAGACAAAGAGGAGATTATAAAAACAAAACTCTCTATCCACTGAAATCATTGTCTTTAATTACTGACCCAGGAGCTTCGTTTAATGCTTCCCGTTTGCACAAATGTTTGGAGCAAATGATGCTGAGAAGCACGAGTCAGAAAACAAGATTGTTCCAGGGACCGGGTGGGGAAAAGCTGGGGGCAAAATACATTTGTTCTCCCTTCTCTTGGATTGCCTGGACCCTGCTCCTCCTTCAGAATCACGCAGAGAGACCCCTCCTTGCTGCCTCCTGCCCTTGCTCCCCTCTCCTACGGTTCTTAAATCCACACAGACAGTCTTGTAACTGCTGATGTCCAGGACAGCAACCTCAGCTCCTTCTCTTTTATTGACACTGGGGACAGGAAGTGGGTTCTGCCCAGGATTCAAGTTTGGAAGATCAAATAGCAAAAGCAAGCATGCTTCTTCGGCCTCTGCTCTGCTTTGCTATCTGTATTGGCCTCTGCTCTGCTTTGATATCTGTATTTCTGGACGCGCCATGGCACTGGAAACTCCCCCTGAGGCAGGGAGCTCTTCTGTCTCCTCTCCTCCCACTGGAGGATGGTGTGTGAATGACTGATGGGCAGGTGTGGAGCGGGCCCGAGTGATTGCACTTTGGTTTTAAAAGAGATAGCAGAACTCTATGCTTTAGCCAACTAGAGGAAGAAGAACCAGGCCATCTGTGAGATGGCCTCAAAGAGACTCCTGCAGCCCTGTACTGACATTAGCCTTCCCCTGAGCTACGGATGCTCACGGAGAACCAAGAAGCCTTCCCCACTGCTGGACTTCTCGAGTCTAACCCTGGCAAGGTTACTGTCTAACTAGCTATGAGCACCTGGAACAGGAACCTCTAAAGACAGTAGTGTTGCCAAGGCAGCAGCTTGTCTTCCCATGAGATCACAGGCCTTGCAGACCCAGCCTGGGTTCTAAGCATACTGCACGTGTACCCTGTGTGGTACGTGCCTTCACATCACACAGTGCCCGAAAATGCTCCTGAAATGCCTCCATTCAGATTCAAATCTACTCCATGCTATGAATTTTACTGCCTTGACTGTGTGAACAGTTCTCTGTTCTTAGAGAAACATAATGATTTCATTTTGGGAAACAAAGAGATTTTTTAAAATTTTATTTTCCAGTGTCATGTAAGCGTCAGGTTAGTATAGTTTTGTATTGAACTGTATTAGACTGTTTGATTTTTAAAATTGCTGTTTGTGTTGTTGTTGTGTTGTTTGTGAGTTTCATGAAGAAATTGTCCCGTGAATTTTGGCTTGAGGTTAGGACAGAATTGCTAATAACTGCTAAATGGTCCCAACGCAGCTCTCCCTTTCCGCACTACACACACTTATATGAGATGATGGCACTGTCAATCATAAAAGCAAAATATCCATCAACTCAGGGAAGCCTTCAAGATGCTTTACATGACACACGTGGCGACACCTTCAATCCCGGCACTCCTAAGACAGAGGCAGGCACGGGATCTCTATGAGTTTGAGGCCAGTCTGGTCTGTACAGCAAGGTCCAGGTCAGCCAGGGTTATATATTGAGACCTGTTAAATATTCAGCCAAGTTTTAATTCTTTGTGTAAAAAGAACCAAGCATCTCCCCCTCATTACTATGCTGATGTGCCCTCTCATCTTTAATAAATGGAAAAACTATATATGTACCAAAGACTTGTCTTAAAATAATTTTTAAAATGATTTACTATTAGTAAGTGTTTGATTTGTACACCTGTCTTATTCAGCTATTTACCCGAGGTCAATGTTTATTCTGTGAAAACACATCAGGAGTGGAGCGTCACAGACCTGCTTCAGACAGTAATGCTTCCTAGATGTGCATGTAGTGTGTGTCTTTGTATGTGTAGGTCGTGAAGCTATAGAGGAGAGCGTGGGAAGGGAAAAGGAGGTTTTACACAGGCGAGGTAAGGTGTGACCTGGATGTAGGGGAGAAAGTTACTAGCAGGAGGAGGGACCAGCAGGGAAGGGCAGCAGGGAGCTGACCAACAAGAACAAAGTGTATGTGAAAAATCCCACAAGAAAAACCACTGCTTTGTGTGGACATTTTTTAAAGCCTAATTTCTAAAACCGTGTTTAAAAACTTGCATTTTTGCCCTTTGTATAACTCGGGCCTCTCAGAGCAACACAGAGCCTGTTTCACTCCATCCAAAGTTTATGGCTGTCCTGCCCACCGAGCTTTCTCCACTCTGCTGGCCCTGAGCCCTTTCCATTAATCAGCCCAGTCCTCATCTGTTCCCTGGACCTGCAGTGGCCCAGAGGAATTCCAAGAATTCCTTTAAAGAGAGAACATAGACTTCCTGGTAGGGCTCCGAAGTGGCCCAAAGGCCCTGCATAGTCAGCCAGGAGCCGGGCTGAGGTCAGAGCTGCATGTCCATTGACTTCAAGGGACATTCTTGTGCCTTACCTGGGAGCTATAACTCAGTCCTGGCTTTTCAGTGGCTGTGTATTACGTGGTATCATGACTTCTTAGGGAAAAGGTTCGGTCTTCAAAGGGAAGCTGGTTTTCTCTGGTAGTAAAAACAAACAAAATGGAGCAGCAACATCTCAAAGTATCAGCAGATACCCAGTCTGCCTCCACTTCCTCTCAGGATTCGGTTTCTCCTGCCCTCCGGTACCCATGGGCAGAGTGTGTTCCCTGGGGCTGTCCCTCAGTTAGCCTTACTCAGGAGGCCCCCAAGAGAGGAGGTGGTGGACTGGTTCCTACTTGGTTAGCTTTGGTGTGAGCCGTGAGTGGTTAAGTCTTACATTCTCTCTGCCCTCCATCTTGAGCATCTGCTTTGTGGCCTTGTGGCAGAGGTGAGGTAATTTGCTGTGGCAGGTAGGGGTGGGGTGGTGATGGGACACAGGCCTGCCCCGCTGCACTGGTCTCTGGCCACGAGCCCTTGCGTAGGTTCCCTCTTGTGTCAGTCACAGTGTTACCAATTCTTGCTGGTCCCTCCCTCTCCTCTGTCCCTTCTCTCTAGATGTTTGAGGTCTATTAGTCATTTATACCACAGTTTGTAGCCAATAGCTACTATGTAAGCTCAGCAGAAAGGAGACACTTTCATAGACGCAAACCCTGCCAGACCTCAGCAGAGGGAACCACTTATCCCGGCAAGCACCATTCTGGAGAGTGGAACCCCCAGATGGTCTGATCTCAGGTGGTTTTATTGATACAAAAACTCTGCCCTCTCATCCAAAGGCCTATTTGCATAATGAAGGAAACCTGTAGCTTATTTTCATCCCACAATCCTTTAGCAGCCAAACTATGTCAACCTTTATGGTGGGGAGTTCGAAGCCTCAGGGGAGTGTTCTCTCCTTGTTGCCTGAGACTGTGGGAGAGGGTCTGTCCTCCACAAGACAAGGAAAAGAACTCCTCCACAGCAGCTTCGCTCTTCCACAATGACTCTGCCAGAGAACAGCGAGCAGGTGCAGGTCATGAGGAAGCAAACATCTGAATCACAGATTTACATTGAGCCAACACCTTCAGATAATACAGACTGCCAAGGCTTAGGCAGCCCTTACTCAGTGCACAAAACAATTGTTTTACAGGTGCTTAAGTCAATATCCCTGGCAAGAGTTGTTGGGTTGAAATCCTTGAGATTTACGCGTTGGCCCATTCACTGGGGCACTCACATGGTCCTTCTCATTGTTCATTACATTTGGGGCAACAAAGCAAAACTTCTCACTTTCAAAGACTCAGGGTGAATGTCTTCTGCTCCAGAAAGTACAACTACAACAGTGTTACTATTCACAGAAACTGTGCTGGGGATTGAACTGTGTCTCTTCCAAGTTCACGTGCTGCACTGAGGCACCTCCAGTGCTGTCCTTGGGAGACAGGGTCTTCGCAGACTCTCACCTGGATTCTAATTCAATGAAGAGGGGGATTTGTACACATGCAGGTGTACAGAGGGAAGACAGAAGGCAAGGAGCGAGACGGGGAAGATCCCCATCAGGCTCAGACACTCTGAGCTTAGGCCTCTATTGATCCTTGAGCTGTTGTGGACCGGATGCAGTCTGTATTGTGTGCGGTGGCTCCTGAGGTGACTCCGACAGTACAATAAACCCAGCGCTAAGTAGCACAGAACCCATGTACTGCCTGCCTTTAAAAGCAAATGCTTTGAACAGGGCATTTTAGTTTACCCTCCCCCATTTTAATGGGACCTGTTGAGCTGGGGCTGGGGACTTACCCTGCCCAGGATGGGCGAGGCAGCATTGAGACACCAGACCTTTCCAGTTTTGCTGTTATGGTGTGTTGCTTTCCTCCTGGCTGGCTCCACGAAATACCAACTGGCTGGATCCCAGGCCTGCATGTCCCCACTGTGAATTGTTCTTGTGTCTCAAAGGTCAGTAGCATCGTCACCACAACTCTAAGTTGTGTCAGTATGATCTTCAGGGGGCCTGGTAGTAAGGCGTGTGGCTCTTACGTTCCTAGTCTCCAAAAGCCCAAGCCGTGCTGAATGGAGAAGGCGATCTCCCAGACCAGCCATGGCCTCAGATCGGAAGCACGCACGCTGCTGTGACTTCTGGCAGCGGAGGAGTGAGATCCGAACAAAGCCAGCCTGGTGCTGTGAGCGGTCCTCTTATGAATAGATCTCTGTTCCCATTGCACAGCCGAGTGTGGCTTTGGCGCTGGCCTGGCTCCTTGTCCTGTGGGTCAGGGGTGGTGGCGGCAGGTTGGTAGGCGGGGTGGGTCTGAGGGTTTCTGTGAGAACGGGACATTTCAACTCCTTTCTGTCCTTATGCCTCAGTAGTACCTAAGCATCTTTCCATTTGGCAGCCTTTGCTGAAGGGCTTTGAGAGGTAGATCTGTCCTGTGGTGATGGAATCCCCTTCTGACCCATCCTGGGGTCTTTCGGAGTGAGCTACTGTCTCTTATTTGATATGCACTGCCTCTCCTGAGACTGGCCTTATGTATGCACAGATTACCGCACTGAATTATTGGGAATGCCACAGTAGGTGTTCAGTGCTTCTAAGTGAACAAACAGAACTTTCCCCAGTGTTGCCTAAAGTAAAAAGCCTAGCCAGGTCTGCTGCCTCACACTTGCAATCCCAGAGACTCTGGAAGCTGCAGCAGAAAGGTCAAAAGTTTAAGACCTGGCTGGGCTGTAGAGATGGCTCAGTGATTAAGAGCATCAGCTGCTCTTCCAGAGGACTCAGGTTTGATTCTCAGCACCAACATGCAGGCTGGGCCTTCCATAACTCTAGTCCCAGGACATCTGACACCTTCTTCTGGCCTCTGGAGGCACCAGGGACACACGTGGTGCACACATATATAGGCAGGCAAAAAAAAATTCATACACATAAAATAAAATAACAAATGCTTTTTAAAAGAGTTTAAGGCCTGCCTGGGCTAGGGAGTGAGTTGAGGGCCAGCCTGGACAACTTAGTGAGACCCTGACTCTAAAGAGAAGGGGTCTGAGCAGCACAGTGGTGGAACTCTTGCCTTAGCCTGGCCTCCACTGCAAATCTCCGTGGGTCGGGGATTTCTCTAATCACGATCACTGCTCCTGAATATCTGTGGGTGAAAAGGGCAAATCAACCGTGAATCTGGAAGCTGCATCATAAATTTCTCTCACAGGATTTCCTATTTAGAAGTTTGACAAGTAAGGACTTGAACCCTCCTCATCCTCATTTTGTCTGCAAACATGCCTGGGTTTACAACGCATACCTTCACTTACACGACTGTACTTTCTCAGTAGTTCAGGTGAGAAACTGAGGCTACCCCATATCTCTGTGGGCAGGGGAAGCCAAGTCAGAGAGAGCTGCGTGGACTGGAAGTCCCCGGTGGAGGGTTTTAAATGCTGCAGGAGACGTTACCCATCATTACCCACCCATCGCTCAGGTGGCGTCCCTTTACCTACAACATCTCCTTTCTGACCTTCTCAACCTGATTTAAGAACAGAAAGATTTATCTATCCTGTGGCTGATTCACGGTTTTTATAGGAGACAGACTTCTAGTGGAGGGAACACATGTACTTGTCCAAAGCCACGCACAGGTGAATGGCCACACCAAGGCTGCGGACTTGGCTGTTTCCAGCAGAAGCCACTTGCCAACACAGCGTGTTGCTGTGTGGAGGGGCCTCTGCTGTCCTGTCACTGGGTCCCCAGGGCAGAGCTGGAGCCTGAGCTCAAGTGTGTGTCCTTAAAGAACAGAAGTCTCTCTGTGCACATGGGCATTTTAAAGTGAGTCCAATATTCACTGCAATATACAGATACCTCAGCCCTTGAATTGTGTCGTCGCAGTGGGAATGGGATTTGCCTGTCCTGCTACCTGTAGGTAATGATGGTAAGGTTTTGTGGGGGGAAAGGAGATGAGAGTGTACAGGAAAATGGAGTTGGCAGAATCCTCATGAGTCTTCTTTCTAGGCTACAGGCATTCACGTCCTCACAGGGGAGTCATGGAGAAATGATGTGAACAGAGAGCATGCTAAAGAAACCCTTCCTCAAGGCCTCCGGGTCCCCCCAGTACAGTCAAACTTCGCAAGCTCGTTCAGCTATCCCGCCTCCAAGGTCCCGGCAATCGCGGCGGCTGCTGTCATCGGCAAGCTCGGTGCCTATGGATCCAGACAACTGTGGACTGAAGATAGTTTTTAAAATTGGATAATTAAAAGTAAGCACACAATAAAATCCAAGTTCAAGGCGCACAGCTTAGCTGCCACTCCCACAGCATGGGGATTTCGTCAGGCTTTTCAACTGGAGATGATCAGAGGGAGGAGACGGTGTGGGAACTCAACCCGGTGTAGCGGGGGGCCTCAGGCACTAGGGATTCTGGAGCCACACCCAGAGATCCGCAGGCTTTTGGAGGTAGTGTAGACAGACTACGAGGGCGTAGGGTATTCTGCTCAGAGTAGCAGAATGACGGAGAACAGAAGCCTGAAACAGAAGCCCCACTTCCCTGCTCAGCATCTTCCTCGCGCTGTTCGAGAATCTGAGGGATCTCCCGCATGGAGATCGGGAGCTGCCTTCTGTCCACTCGGCCCTGTGTGTTTACAAAGTGATGCGTTTGTGGTTTTAAAATGCAGATTCCACTGACACCAACCCTGCTCTGTGACAGCCTGGCGTGTTCTGAGCACAAAGCCGCGGCCTCTCAGCTACACACAGGCGAGTCCTTGTCTTATTTGTTTCTCCAAGCTGACGGAAATTGTTTCCCAGATGACGTGGGAGCTGCCAACTGATGAATGGGGCAGACCTCCGGCAGTTGGGCCCTGGCTCACAGGATGCAGGAGGCTGAGTTGCCACCCTGGAGTGGGTGAGACTTGTGTGTTCACCGAGGAATCAGCAGCTGCATAGACTGGTTGTCCTGTCTACCCTGCACCTCAAATACTCCTCCTCAGTCCCCTCTCTTTCTCTGCCCCAGGCCTGCTAATCTCTCCCAATGCGTTAGCTGATAATTTAAAGTGAGATCACTCCCAGGGGGATTGCATTTCAGAAAGGGCCTCCAAGATAGAAAATACCTCCATGAAAGGAGCTGGGGGAGGGAGAATGTTACTTTTTAACCTGGTCACGCTCTGAGTTTCAGGCCTTTTCATCCCACCCAGTTAGAGCTCCCTAGAGCCCACCTCTGTGCACATCCCCAGGATTTGCAAGCCCCGTTTCCTCCCCGGAACATAGTCCACCACAGTAATTCCAGCCTAGAATCTGCTTATCTGCCGTGTCTTAGCTACAGATGGCTTTGGTTTCATCTACAGCGGAGTCTTGGAGACTGGCGCTGCCTGCCACCTTGATAGCATGAGCGTGGGAGCCACCACCGTGGGCTCTGAGACTCCACGTGCAGAAGGACCACACTCTGGGAAACACAAGGATGGACCATATGCTTGGAGCTGAAAATACTATCAAAGCATCTGTTACCTGTTTGCTCAGGTATTTGGACGTGCTTTGGGGCGGAGTCAGCGGCGTACTAGGCTTCACTCACAGTGGTTTTATTCTGCCGCAATCTGTGTCGATGGTGCCTATACGACACATCACCATATATGTGCCTGTACGCTATGTTAGTCTTTCCAGTCCAGTCTAATGTCATAGGGATTGTAGTAACATTGACTTATGTGTTCAAAAGCAAATGTTTCTTTCTCGAACCGTGTGACATTACACAACACATGTGCACCTTGGAATGTAGGTATTAAAAACTCCAGCCGCAAGGGTTTTTCTTCCCTGTCTTTACCCCACATCAGCCTTCTTGACCCCTCAGTCAGGGTGTCAGCACACACTCACGGTGTAGGGGAGCAGGCTCTGTACAGGCTCCATTTGCCTCCAGGGTAATGATGTCTGGTTTGGTCTTGGCTTGTGCAACTCTGCAGCTAACATGATGACGGTGTTCTCCTGAAAGGGGCTTTGTGTGTTCTAGTTGAAGAAGATAGACATCAATGCCCCATGGGTAGGACTACAGACTGTTCTGAGAGAGGGACGTATAACAGTTAATGTCCAGCTGTCCCTGATAATTCTTGGTAACCATCATCATCCTTAGGGGAGGGTCTCTTTTGATAGGAAGTAGAAACAGTATCAGTTCTCTAGAACGTGTAAAACTTTGGTGAATGATTGTTACTAGGTTTTCTTTCCTCCTCCTCCTCATCATCATCATCACCACCATCATCACCGTCATCATCATCATCACCATCACCATCACCATCACCATCACCATCATCATCACCATCATCATCATCATCATCATCATCATCACCATCATCACCATCATCATCACCATCATCACCTCATTATCATCACCATCATCATCACCATCACCATCACCATCACCATCATCATCACCATCATCACCATCATCACCATCACCATCACCATCACCATCACCATCATCATCATCAACATCATCATCATCACCATCACCATCATCATCATCACCATCATCACCATCATCATCATCATCACCATCACCATCATCATCATCACCATCATCACCATCATCATCATCACCATCATCACCATCATCATCACCATCATCATCATCACCATCATCATCATCACCATCACCATCATCACCTCATTATCATCACCATCATCATCGTCATCACCATCACCATCATCATCACCATCACCATCATCACCACCATCATCATCATCATCACCATCATCACCACTATCATCATCACCATCGTCATCACCATCACCATCATCATCACCATCATCACCATCATCACCATCATCACCATCATCATCACCATCATCACCATCGTCACCATCACCATCATCTCCAGCAGCAGCAGCATCTGCATCCTCATCATCCTTGCCATTGTTATTGTGAACACCTGACAGCTCAGAGCTCACGTCTGGAAGCACAGACAAGAAACCAAGAGTGGACTGGGATTGGTGCATGGTTTTTAAAGCCTCAAGTCTTGCCCCCCTCTTGCTAGAAGAGTTACAGGCCTCTTCTAGCAAGGCCACAAGTCTTGAGCTTAGAGTCATGCGGATCACCTAGGAGAGCAGCTAATGTCCCTAACCACTGAGCCATGTCTCCAAACCCTTAAACAATCTTTAAGACCGCAGATGTCAGGATCCTTGTGTTTGAAAGCTCTGCCTGGCATCTGAGGCAATGCATTGGATCCTTTTTTTCAAACCTTATCTATCAGTCAGAGACATTGAGGTAGAAAGTTTCCAAACTCAGCTATTCTGTTACTGAAGGATGAGGAGCGCAGCTGGAGCATCCTTCTTTGCAAGGCAGCACTGAGAGTGTGGAGAAGTCACGGCCTGGTGTCTCTGGGTCAGCTCTGGGCCGAGTAACTGAAAAGAGAGCCTGCGAAATTCAGCCTAGACGAGGTGTAGGACAACAGGGGCAGTCAAGAAGACAGGAGGTCTCTAACGAGCTTGTGCTGTCGGCACACTCCCAGCAGAGGCGTGGAGGGCACTCGTTCAGACTGCTGGAAGCCGAGCTCCCGCTAGGTCCCAGGCTCCCAGCCAACCTCTCAGGCTCTGTCTCCTCATCTGTGAAATGGGGTGTGTGGCCTGCCGTGCTTCCCGGTGCGAGAGAGGCTCTGGCATGAATGCCTGGCATGCTGCCAGCGGCGTGCATTTGCTGTTATTTTTATACAAGTGAATTTGATAACAAGCTAATTACCGAGAGTCAGCTTCCTGTGAAATCTTACTTGTCAAGTTCTGCCCTTGATTCCGTTTATTCATTTACTCAGGATAAAATACACATTCTAACTAGCTGTTTCTCCTTCAGGTGTTCATGAATATTCATCGAGAGCCTGCAACCTAAGGACAGGGGGCTGGTGGCTTATGTGCCACCTGCAGAGCAGCCACTCTGCCTGGCTCTGAGGAGTAAGGTGGGTGTGTGTGTGTTGTGTATGCGTGGTGTGTGTGTGTGAATGGCTCTGTGTGTGGTGTGTCTGTGTGTATGTGTATGTCTGTGTGTGGTGTCTATGTGTGCGTGTCTGTGTGTGTGTGTATGTGTATGTGTGTGTGTCTGTGTGTGTGTATGTGTATGTGTGTGTGTCTGTGTGTGTGTATGTGTATGTGTGTGTGTGTCTGTGTGTATATGTGTGTATGTGTATGTGTGTGTGTCTGTGTGTGTGTCTGTGTGTGTATGTTTGTGTGTGTTTATGTGTGTGTGGTGTGTATGTGTGTGTGTGTGTGTGTGTGTCTGTGTGTGTGTGTCTGTGTGTGTATGTCTGTGTGTGGTGTCTATATGTGCATGTCTGTGTGTGTGTATGTGTATGTGTGTGTGTGTCTGTGTGTGTGTGTCTGTGTATGTGTGTCTGTGTGTGTGTCTGTGTGTGTATGTTTGTGTGTGTTTATGTGTGTGTGGTGTGTATGTGTGGTGTGTGTGTCTGTGTGTGTATGTTTGTGTGTGTGTATGTGTGTGTGGTGTGTATGTGTGTGTGTGTGTGTGTGTGTTTATGTGTGTGTGTGTGTGTGTGTATGTGTGGTGTGTGTGTGTATATGTGTGTGTGTGTGTGTGTGTATGTGTGGGGTGTGTGATCTGACATCACTCCCATCACCCCAGGATGGGATAGCCCCTGGGTACCAGTGAGGGGAAACCTGCAGCAAATCAGGAGGGCAGGGCTCACTTTCCCTGCCTCCCTGCCTCTGCCGGCCTGCCGCACTAGGTTCAGCAGCTGACACTCACAGCCTGGCCTCAAGGGAGAGGCTCATGTGCTGTCCACGGCTTCTATGTGGGAAGGAAGCACAGTCTCCAGCATCGCTCTGTGGTTTCCATTTATGACCTGCCAAGCTCTCTTCCTGGAGCCTGCAGGAGCTTCTGACATGAGTGAGTTTTTTATACTAAATTCCCTATTTTCTGTTATTGCTGCAGCCCGATTTTCTTAGAACTACGCTGTTTCCACACACATCCCAGGAAGTCCGCTGGCTTCTCTCCAGGTTCTTAGGAGGGTTTCTACAGCAGTTGCCCCCCACCCCCATCTCTCCTGTGACACGGAGCTTGTATCTTTGCATCAGGTTGCATCAGATGATGTCAAAAGGCTGGAAGAAAACAAAGTGCTTTCCCAGGGGAGGGGGCCCTGGGGACCACAGGCTAGACCAGGAGGCCCAGCTCGAGTTTCCAGTGGGGACCGTCTCCTCTGTGTTATCAGTTGTCCTGCTGGCAGGCTTTCCACATTGTTGGTAGTGGCTGTTTATTTCCTGGTCCCACAATGCTTTGGGGGTGGCGACATGAGCAGAAGCCTTGCCTAGTGTGCACAAGCCCTTGTGTTCCGCCCTGGCACTAAGAAAACCGGACACTGTGATCCACTCTAATCTCAGCACCAAGGGGATGGAGGCTGGAGGGTCAGAAGTTCAAGGATATCCTTGGTTACATAAGTTCAAGACTAGACTGGGCTTCATGAAAATTTGCCTCAAAGCAAACAAACAAAAACATGTAAGCAAGCAAACCAAAACCAACCAGAAAACCTGGGCCAGATGTGAGAGAGATAGGCAGAGCAGGCTGTGAGCCTATCTGGAGTGGCAGGCCCATCTTGGCATGCTTCAAAGGGCTTGAGGTCCTGGCCTAGCCCAGGCTGGGTCCAGTCCATGGGACTTTGTGTGGCGTTCAGGATGACACCTGTAGCTATGAATCATACCAGGATCTGATGCTAAGTCACAGTTGTAGTGTAAGGGCAAACAAGATAAAAACTAGTCTACAGCGCTCTCCCATCTGTAATTCTCCACATGGTGTTATGAACTCTGAGGGCTGGTCCATCTACTGGATCTCCTGGGCCCATTAACCTCGGGGT
Source organism: Cricetomys ansorgei (assembly GCA_026225945.1). NCBI lineage: Eukaryota > Metazoa > Chordata > Mammalia > Rodentia > Nesomyidae > Cricetomys > Cricetomys ansorgei. The sequence continues at coordinate 12,685 of JAMJFZ010003978.1, forward strand.
CATCCTCTGGGGCTGACAAGTAGGAAGGGCTGGTCGGGGGTTCTGTCCAGTGCTGTGTTTTCCCAAATAACCATTTTCTACCATGTGTTCCCAACGGCAGGTCATGGTGAGCTGGAAGACCAAGGGAAGCACTGAGGTGTGGTCAGGGCCTCTCCTCATTTGTCCTGGCTCTGGGTGTGTCTGGGCTAGTCCCCTCACTCCCCTGTGAGGCCTGGAGAAGGTCATGGCAGAGTGGGGGGGAAGGGGGACCCAGGCTTTGGACTGGAGGCTTTTGTCTGAGTCCTGTAGTCTGTGGAAGGCGAGTGGACAGGGGCATTGCAAAGCCTACTTGACAGCTCAGCGGTGAAAGGCCTTGTTGCTCAAACCTGGGGGCTCCGGGGTGAGCCCTGGAGGGAGCCGGGTCCACAAGTTGTCTTTTGACCTGCACACCTGTGCCACGGCATGAGTGCCCCACATCTCTCTCTCTCTCTCTCTCTCTCTCTCTCTCTCTCACACACACACACACACACACACACACACAATAGTGTTATGAGTGAGCCCCTGTAGGCCCCCAACCCACCCTCTCTGTCCAGTCCATCTCAGTGCAGTGAGGAAGTACGTTCTCCGAGGGTCTGGCCTTGTCCCACCCTGCCCACAGCTGCCCAGGGCTGGCTGTTCTCCTCTGCTCTGCCCACTATTCCATCTCTTGCATTCTCTTTGCTGCCCCTGGGCTTGTCCTGCTCCCTCTCTGCTGTTTGCAGGTGTTTTTCCCTTGCTTAAACCACTGCCCCCCTCCTCTGACCAGGCAAAGCCCTGGAGTCTTTCAGAGCTATCTTCCTCAGGGAGTCTTTCTCTCGATGATGTCACTGGGCCACCATGCTGTGGGTTTCTCCCTCCATTGTTAGGGAACAGGCCAAATAAGTTAAAAATGGTGCTGATGTAACTTCATGCTTTTCAGTTCCTGGAACCTGCTGGGACAAGGGCGACCCCCAGGGATGCAGAAAAACAGCTAATCCCTCCAGCACACAGCACACAGCACACAGCACACAGCACACAGCACACAGCACACTGGGCTGCTGAGCTCCTCGGCATGCTGAAGAGGACATCAGAAGGCACAGAAGCACCCAGGCCCGAAGGCTAGGCTTTGTAGGCAGTCTCTCCCTTAGACAGCTAGGCAAGATAGATTTGATCACGGGGGTCTGTGTTAGCAAGATGCTGACGACACTGACTGAAAAAGCAGGTAGCTAGTGAGGACCCACTGAACTGGAACCCGAGCTCAAAGCAGTGAGGTAAAGGCATGCTGTCAGTCCCGGAGTAGCTCCTTGTACCAGTGTGGATGGTGGGAGAGTGAGGACGTGGATGAGGAAGAGGAGGATGGGGAGGAGAGGCTCTGATCTGCTCTCTGAAGGACTTCAAACACATGTGAGTGTGAAGGTTGCTCAAGGGCTGTTCCCCCATCAGGCATACAGACAGACAGACGGCACCCAACAGTACACTGTGATTCCCACAGGTCATGGGGGAATGGAGAATGCCTAAAGCGACCCAGGGCGTCTCAGCGATAAAGATTGTCTGGGCCTGGAACTTAGTGTCAGCCAGGGACAGTTTCAGGGGACCCATGGACCAAAGAGCAGGGGTGTTGGTTGTGATTCCTGGGGGAGACGATGGGCAGAGTCAGTGGAAGCAGCCGTTCACCAGCCAGTGACTCAGTGCGGGGCATCACGGTGAGTAGGTATAGTGGGGCTGTGACTCCTGGGGTGGAAGGTCACAAGAGGCTGTAGTCTGCCAGAGACATGACATGCTTGCAGTCATTGTTAGCCATGGCCACCACATTCAGGTCTGCATTTGACCCACCACAAAGTAGAGGGCAGGGGAGATGTTCGAGTTCCGTGGTCTCAGTAGCTCACGGTATCAACTCATGGTATCAACTGCTGTAAAAGTTCAGTACGGCCAGACAAGCAAAGCTGTGAGAGCCCCCGACCCCCGTCAGTGACTCCATTATGCTGTGGCCTGAGGTCGGGCTGGACACCATGATGGGGAGCCTGCGGTAGAGCGAAGCTGGTCCTCTCATACCAGGCAAAGGAGGAAGCGAATTAGGGCAAAGGCTTCTCTTTCCAGACAAACCATCTGTACCCCGTGTCTGCTAGCTAGGGCCTATCTCTTACTTGCCATACTTCCCAATAAAACCATTGTATCCAGTCACCTCTCAATGAGTCTACCCACCAGCATTGTATAATCTCCAACTCATGGGACTACTGACAAGGTCACATGACCGTCACATTCAGCCCACAACAATGACAGTCTTTTCACCAACTCCATTTCAGTCGCTGCTACAGCACCATGCACGCAACAGAAGACGAACGAGATTCCTGGAACAGGTGTTAGTACCTAAACTTTTAAACCAGAAGAAGATGCTTAGGCTCATTGTTTCTTAAGGGGGTAATACTTGTATTACTAACAATGAATGATGATCTGAAGTTAAAAAAATACAAAACAGAATAAGGAGAATTGTTCACTGCAGCATACAATAAATATAATGGGATTAAATTTCCTTAACAAAATGCAAAGATTCTCATATCAACTTTGATACACAAACACATATGCGTAGAAAAGCAAATGACATTGAAAATGTAGAAGGGAGCTGACAAGGAGCCAGAAGAGAAATAGAAAAGACAAATCAATGTCAATATCAGTTAAAGTAGAATGAAAGGAAAAAATAAGAATGAGATGGGATTGCTCTACACTGAATTTAAAATGGATAGTTCAGCATGACATACTAATAAGCAGGCAATATTTAAGAGCAAAGCTTCAGAATATCTCACAGAAAACTACCAGGCAGAGAGTAAGAATTTGGCAAAGTACATTTTGAATAGGAGACCACTTTAATAACATCCGTATTCTTTTTAGTTTTTATTTAAAGTTTTACAAATACGTAAGGGCACGAGCATGCAGCAGCACTCGGGTGGAGGTCTCAGGACACGTGTAGACGTCAGTTTTCTCCTTTGACCACCTGAATTCTGGGTGGAACGCAGGTTGCCGGGCTTAGCCTCGAGCACGTTCGCCCACTGAGCCGTCTCGCTGGCCTGTCTGTTGTTTGGTGTATATTAAGCAGATGTGTTTTAAAGAGAACCGATGGTGTGATTACCGTGTTTTGTTTACTCAGAACTTGCTAAAAACAAAGCCAACCAATCAACCGAAGGGAAAGCCCCGCTCTCTCCAAATGCCTTGTCTAGTTACATTGTCGCAAGAATAGTACGTGATAACCCGAGGCCATGCTTCCTGACAAGGCCCAAAGCCTTAACTAGAGAATGCAGCAAACCCCTGGAAAGGGAAAACACTCCCCATGCTCAAAGGGACTGTTGGAGGACAAGGTGATGTAACCGGCTGGGTGCGGGGACCTTTGTGAGTCTCAAAGAGAGGTTGAAAGTAAACTCCATCCATTGAGAAGACGGACCTGAGGGGCAACAGCCTAAGACAAAGGAATCAAAGGGGCTGAGAGACGGCTCAGCGGGTAAGTGTGTCTGTGTAAGCCGTAGGACCTGAGTTCAAATCCAAGTACCCAAATAAAAGCTGGGATAAAGTTGCATGCCTGAAACCCCAGAGCTGGTGAGGCAGAGGCAGCAGGGTCCTGGGGGCCACTGACCTCAGTGTAGCTCTAGAGCATTCCAGGCTGAGCAAGAGACCTGTCTGAAAAGAAGAGAAAGAGAAGACACTCGGCAATGGTCTTTACCCTCCACACACGTGAGCAGGGGGTGGTGGAGGTACACACACGTGCACAAACATACAGATGCCACACGCACGCACACACACACACACACACACACAAGAGAGACAGAGTAACAGACACACACACATAGAGACAGACAGACACACGGCAATTGAGAGAGAGAAAGAGAGAGAGAAAAACAGAGGGAAAAAGAGAGAGTCAGACAAAGACTGCAGTTGAAATGAAGTGAGTGAATCAACCTTGAAAAACTGCGGTTGCTCAACACTTGGATCTTAGAGATGAACACAGACAGGAAAATGTGCATTTGCTCGGCGTTAGTGGCTGGCAGGGGACAGGTGTGGGCCAGAGAAGGACAGGGGCAGGGGTGGGGTGGGAGGCAGGGACAGGGGCAGGGGCAGGACTGGGGCCCTGGGCCACAGGGCTCAGGGAAAGCTCCTCAGCCTTTCCGTCTTCCAGCGCGCTACTGGGACGATTCAGGAAACGTCTACAAGTAAAGGACTTTGAATGGGATTTTAAAAATAGCATAGGTTTTTGTTGAGACAAAGATATGTCCAGAGGTCTAAAAGGTAAGATGACATCAGGGTTGCTGTTTAGCATGCTTGATATCTAATGGGGGTGAACGCATTTCTAGGAGACATTACTTACTAAGAAGATATTAGAAACAGGAGAGAAAGTCCTTCGTGGTGGCGCTCATCCTTAATCCCGGAACTCAGGAAGCAGAGGCAGGCCGATCTCTAAGTTCAAGCCCAGCCTGGTCTACAGAACCCCGTTCCAGGACAGTCAGGGCTACACAGAGAAATGGTGTCTCAAAAACCAAACCAAACCAAACAACCAACCAAATAAACAAACAAACAAAGAGAAATAGGAAACGAAAAGTAAGAAAGAGCAAAGCACTTGAAGATGCAAACGCTGTGGGCGACACCAGAATACAGTTCTAAGAGAGCCAGGGCATGCTGGAGACGCGGCTGAGCCCTGGCCACCGGACCGCAGACGCCTACTGACCTGTATGGGCCTCCTTTCTGCCTTTCTCACGGAGGTAATGTCACCCCCATTTCTCTTTTTTAAACATAATCTATATTCCTTATTTAAAACCAAAAGAGCCTGCCGAACATCTCCCCTCCCCTTGAGGCTCACTGTCTATTTCTGTCTTGGCTCCCATCTACACACACAGCTGGCTTCAGCTGGATGAAGTTACTCCCTTGTTTTGATGCTTTTGTTAGTGGAGCGCCCCCCACCCCCATGTCAGCACACAAAAGCCTGTCTCACTCTCCTTACAACAGGGTGAGGAGTCAACCTATGTCCTGAACTCCCTGCTATTTGTGGCCCAAGCTGGGCCAGCCTGGTCTACATTTGCAGGACACCCAGGACTGCACAGAGAAACCTTGCCTTCAAAAAGAGAGGCGTGGAGGAAGAAGAGAAAGTGGCTGCATCTGCTCCAGATCCCGGCCTTCTGCTCTTCCTGGGCTGCCCTGGGCTCAGGACTTCCAGCCCCGGCTGTGAACGCTGCCAGGGACCACACAGGCGTGGCCGCTTGGTCTGGTCATCTCTGATTCTCTCTAACCTCCTGTCCTCCGTGTTTTATGAACTGTTGTGTAGCTGGCTCTCTTGATACACCTTGCAAGACTCCTGCTCCCCCTATTCCTTTGTCTGGTTTGTTTTGCATTAAAATGCAGGCTTTCACTTCTTCTGGAGGAGGTGCTCTCCTCAGCAGTCCCAGGAGCTGCCCTCTTCCTTCTCCTCCCCCTCCCGGCTCCAGCCACTTTTCTTTATGGGTGCAATTTCCTCAGCTATCTCTCTGGCTCAAATTGGGTGTTTGATTATTGTTTGTTTCCTCCCGGGCCGGCCCTTTCACTTGCTCCTTGCTGCCACTATGGGCTTGGCGTGCTCCGCTGTCTGGGATGGCCCGTGGTTCTGTTTTTATGAATGGAGGGCCGGGCTGCTTTGCGCAGGGCTGGTGCCGGTTTCCTCTGCCTTGTACACATCTGTTTCCTGTGCGGCCTCTTCCTTGAATGGAGACTAGTGCTGCTTGGCGGCAGTGGGCGGGCGAGGCAGCAGGAAGGCCTGGGCCACCTCCCCACGCCTGCCTGGGCCCGCTGCCAAGCCAGGGAGGGTTTTCCCAGGAGCTGATAACTGCATTACGGAGACTTCCTGGCTTCCTTGGTTCAGGGCGGCCTCGTTGCCTCAGTAAAGGTTCCCAGCAGCCCAGGCCAAGAGAGCTTCCTCCCCACGCTTCAGGGAGGCCGTTAGCTGCAAAGCCCACAGTCACCATGCCATCGGCTCAGCTGCCTTCTGCAGAATCCATTCGAAAGGAAAGCAGTATTGTTTTTACCCCGAGCCGCTGCTGCTCACCGAAGGGCTGCTTGTGCGCTGCCCTCCCAAGCTTTGTGTATGGTTTGAGTCTGAAATGTTCCCCAGGTTCAGCCGCCAGCCCCTGGATTTTGGGGAGGAGGTGACTGGATCTTCAGAGCTGTGGCCTTGTTAGTGGCCTCATAGCTTGGTGGCATTACTGGGAGGTGGGTTTCTCTTGGAGGAAGTGGGTATTTCTCTCGTGTCCAGGCCCTCTCTCTGTGTTTGCCGACCACTACGGGTAGCTTTATCCTGCCCACACTCAGGCCAGGAGTGGCAGAGCCCACAGTGTAAAACCACGGGAAAGTAAGTCCAGCAAACCCTTCCTTCCCTTCCAAATTTCATGTCTCGGTGTATGTGTGTGCCCACGTGAGTGTGGTTGTGCTCACATTGTGCACCAACTTCCAGAAGCTGGAGGTTGAAGTTGGGTGTCTGCTGCCCTTTTCATTGAGGAAGGGTCTCTCAATCAAAGCCAGAGCTTGCAGAGACATAGTTAGTCTTGGGAACTAGCTTGCTCTGGGTATTCCCCGCCTCAGCCTTCCTAGCTGGGCTTACCGCGGGCCACCGCACCCATCTGTCCTGTTCTGGGAAACTGGATTCTGTCTTCATCCTTGTGGCACACACACTTCAGTTGCTGAACCGCTTCCCCAGCCCAAAATCGTTCCTCCTTTTGTGTTGTTTATGTCAGGCATCTTGTCAGAGTAAAGAAAAGTGACTACCGCACCTGCAGTTGGTTGGACACCTCTGTTGACTTCTTCTATCCACACTGGTTTCTTTGCGATATGTACTTCTTATGATGGCACCTGATAACAATTTGCTTTGCCAAGATAGAGCTTCACTGGGTAGAATGCAAAACAATCCAGTACCATTACTGGAAGTGTCCGGGCTGTGGACTCCAAGTAAGGACTGACAGCTACCTAAGAAGGAAGCGCAGAGTGCAGAGGGGCAGGACCGTGTGGGTTTGTGAGAGGCACTTGGAGCACGCAGCATGGACCACGCCTCTGCTTCTGTGTCTGAGCCTCCTTCCTCTCCAGCTACTCTACTTACACCAGGCCTGCAAACCCCAGTGAAAAATGTACATTCTTCAGGATAAGTATATAGTATAGTAATAGCATATAGTATATATAGTAAGCAGTATCTGGACATCATCAAAGGAAGACATACTCCAGGCTTCTACCCTGCAGGCCCCCCATCATTATGCTTTAGTTTATGTATTTATCTTAAAAATAAAACATGAAACCTAAGTAGCATGGGGCCCTGTGCTCAGAAGCCCTGTTTCTGGACTCTCACTGTTGGGGCAGGGGACCTAACATTTCGTTTGATGGATAACAGTGGATTTTAGATCACAGTGAGCTCTGTGTGTTACTCTCTCACTTGCTGTTTTGATTGACTTGAATCCTAAACCACATACACACAAAATAGTCAAACCGTCATGATTTTTTTTTTCATGTTCAATATAAGAACTTGAAATGATCTAACTATGTGCTATGATCAGGATCCAGCGAGACAGGGGGCAGGAAAATGACTCCTCTGGGGTATGGACAACTGAACCAAGCACACAGAGAGCTCCTCTGAGATTCCTAAGAGAAAATGAGAGAGACTGGGGCAGAATCACTCACTATCTGGGGCCAGTAGCTATGTTAGGGCAAGCCGGGCGGGTTTCTAAGGAACCGCGAGACACGGACCGCTGTAACATACATGAGGCATTTATTGATTACCGGCGCGCGTCCGGGTCCCCGCCTATCCCACGCAGGAGATGAGCATGGCGGACCCCATCCCTTCCCCGCCAGCCCTTTTATCAGGTTAGGGCAAAGGGGTCTGGGGATGGGGGCTCGTGCAGCTGATTGGCTCCGAGCTCTCTATGTTAGACTAATTGGTCGGGAGTTTCGCGCGCGGGATCCAGGGGGGCGTGGTCAACCTGTGCCCTTGGACTAGCCCCTTGGGACAGGGTGGCTCCTGGTATGCTGGGGAAGGACGAATCCTGCTGATAAGCTTAATGGTCATTTCCCTGTGGGTGGGGAGGAGACTGAAGAGTACTGTTAATGGCCGTACTTGGGAAGGCATTTCCCCCTATATGTGACTGCATTCCTATGTTTCATATTTCTTAAACCCTTTCAGCTATGCTTGGGAAAAGTGGTGTGCTCCTGTCAAGGCCTGGCAGGACTAGACAGATGGTCTTGAAGAACAAAAACTGACACATCTGTTGGGAAAAGTGAGTGACCCCGAGTCTCTTAAAATACTGTAGGACCCAGGGAAAGGGGGCTGTTGGGAGTGGCCTCAGCCTCAGAGGATAAATCGCAGAGGGTTCAGTCCCTTCCCGAGAGTGGCGTTGCTTCCTTCCCTAATCCTGATTTGTACAGAAGCAGCTCATCCATCATTGTGTCCCTTTCGTGTGTGTGAAGCTCTGGGACTTAAAGTTTGAGGCTGTGCACAAAGCTCCAAGCTTTACGACTCTTCATCCTTCGGGGTTCCAGAGTTCAGCTGTGTGGAGACGTCTCGTGACTAACGGGAGGTGCGCTACTAGACTTCCAGATGCGCAGATGCCTCGAGCTCACGGAGGCCTGGGCTGCTGTGTTGCACGTCTGACGTTGGCAGCGGCATCAGTTCCTGAAGACACCCGCTTCTGTGGTGCCCGTCTCTCCCAGAATGCTTGATTCTCTGCATTCCCGCCTAACGTTTATTTTCCCTTCTCTTCTTTTTACCCTTACCTGGCACCATCCTGCCTGAGACCCAGCTTGTCATGCTCCCACAGGGAGGCTCTCCAGAGTCAAAGCAGCCAAGTCTCCATCCCAAAAGCTGTGTTCCTGGAGCCTCGTATAGTCCCAGTGTTTTTAAAGAAACACTCTGCTTCCTGGCCGGAAGGCTGTCCAGGTCCTTGCCTGTGGCTGCAGCCCATCAGTACCACCTGGAACTTTACGACCCACAGGCTCTAGGGTGTGGGTTCCCACAACACCATTAGGACCCTACTGTTCTCCCCTCCAGAAATGAACGTTCTTGCTTCTTCTACCGAGATGGGCTCACGGGCTGTCACCCCATGAGTCTTCATCTTTCCTGTGTCGCTTCTGTGCTAGCTTCATTGCGTGTGGTATGTACCTTGCCTTACCCCAAAATAGACTTCATTCTCCACTTAATGTTTCAAGTTTCAGTTCTAGACCAGTTACCCTTTTTACTACATTTCTCTCGGAGTCCTTAGTGTATCTTTGGATCAGGAGCAAGGCTGACCTGCTTGTAGTACCCAGTTTCTCATTCTTGAAATTTAGTCAGTAAAGAAGATGTGAACTTAGGACTGAGACACACGACATTCAAATTTTTTTTTCTGGAAAAAAAGACAACAACAGGCGTGTAATCGGGCTAATAAAGGCTTTTAAAATGTGCATGGGGTTAATAAAAGGAAGCTGAATGCTCTAGCTCTCAGGCTGCTGGGAAGCCTGAGTGAATTGCCCTGATTGTAGGAAACTCTGTGTATCTCCCCATAACCCGGCAAATGGCCCATATTTGGAGAAAGAAAATGAGAAGGTTAAGGCTAGGGCAAGAAGTCCGTCTGGGAACCCAACTCAGGGGCTCAGAGCTAGTTCAAGGCAGCGCTTGAGTTCTGCTGGACATGGAGAGAAACCTACGGAGCAGGTAGGCTGAAAGCCGCGGTTAATGAGCAGAAAAGCAAATGGAATCCAGTCTTTTCTGACTCCTGTGGATTGAGTGATCTTTCTCCAGCAGGCAGATGTAAATGAGGCAGTGGGCAGATCAGAGTACAGAAGACAGGACGTTTTGATACGGGGTGGACAACGGAGCTTGTGGGCTCCGTCACCAGCTATGATTTAACGGTGTTCTGGGTGGTCTCCCAGCCTGGCTCCTCAGCCTAGAAGTGAGAGTCTGGCCTGGATGACATAGGTGGACACGTCCTTGGCATCCTTGTAAGCTCAGTAGCTCTTCAGATACGACTAGCTGAAAACACTCCCAGGTTTTCGTGATGGCTGTGGACCCTGCATGCTTCTTCTTGCTCTCCACAAGCTCTGGGAACAAGGCAGCCACCTGCCTTGCCCTGTCCCCTGGCTCTGCATCTCTTTTCTTTTTAGATATTCTTCTTGTCCTCAGTTCAAACCCAAAGTGATTCCCGGCTCACTGGCCCTATGTGCAATTCATCAAATATCGACTAGCAAATGCTTATTGCTAACTCAGAGGTCTTTGTGGAGCACCAGGTGTCCAACCACCACAGGCATCATCCCAGCCGCTTTCCTCTCGCTCCGAATGCGCAAAGCTGAATTCGTGACCTTTCCACATAGCCAATCCCCTGGGACAGAATACTGATGCCCTTTCCTCCAAAGTCACTCCTCCTAATCCATTGTCCTGCTGCAATGGTGATCCTGCTAAACCCCAAGTCTAATCACGTTTCTCGCCTGATTACAAGCCTCTGGTTTCCTCATCCACTCAGGGTTATTTGGAAGTGCTCTACAGCCCTTCACAGCCTGCCTTCTGGGCTCTTCGGGTGTTTGTTCTCAGGCGCATGCGCCAGTCAGCCGCACCGGAAGGCAGACTTTTCTTTTGGCACGCTCCTCCGCTCCTCGGTCGGGATACTTGCACAGGTGGGTGTGCTCTCTCACCACCAGGATTCCAAACAATTCTATCACCCCACCCCTCAGGTCATGCTGTAAAGACACCCCTCCTGCACACTCGTGTTCTTGGCACCCTTTATCTAGGGAGCCGCACTGTGAGTTTGTCTTCTCTACGTCGTGACTGTAAGGTCTGGGGCTTTCAATACGGGCTTAACTCATCTTACTCGCTGTGGGGCCCTCAGGATGCATCCAAGCCAGGGCTATGAGTTCACTCCCTTTCACGGTTGAGTTGTATTCAATGGCCATGAGGCCCCTAGCGTGTTCATTCAGTCGCCTGTGGAGAGACACTTTGGTTGTTCAAGCGTGGGGCGATTATGAGGAAAGTTGCCACACACGTTCCAGAGTGGGCTCTCCTCTGGAGACCCGGTTCCGTTTCTCCAGGGCAAACACCCATGTGTGATGTAACCAGTCTCACAAAGTATTATGACCTGTGGCTTTAAGGTTTAAGGTTCGTTTTTAAAATTTTATTTATTTATTATTTATTTTTATTTTATTTTACCTGCTTTCTGTTTTCATTATACTGGAATTCAATCCCAGGGACTTAGGCATGTTAGGTGAACCCTGAACCTCTGCGTTGGACTGCCCTGCCCTGTTTTGATTTTTGATCACAGACAAAAGCTTCAAGGCCAGGCACTGACATTTCCTGTCCCTGCGACTGGGACAGACTGTGAACTTTTCCCCATGGCAATCAGGTCAAAGCATCTTGAAATATATTTAACTGCAGCATCAGTAGTACGCAAACCACAAATATCCTTAAGAAAATTTAAATTATCTATCTATCTGTGTGTTTGCATTGGAATACCCACAGAGACAGAGGACAACTTGCATGATCCATTCTCTTCTTCCGTCCTGTAGGTCCCAGTATTTGAACTCAGGTCTTTAGGCTTTGTGGCAGTGCCTTTACCTGCTGGCTGTATCCCCAGCCTTCTCACAATCATCCAGAGAACTGAATCTGTTGTGATAAAACATGACCAGAATTACGGGGCTCTGACGGTTTCCTCCTCTGATACGGCAACAAACTGATGTAGGAGAGTCCTCGAAAACAGATAAGACACAGAGCACTTCTAAGAATGGCCTCCGCTTGCCTCTTGGCGAAGCGCGATGGACAGAGGAAGGACACACGCTCTGGCTGTCTGAGTTTATGCGGGAAAGCGTGCGCGTCACGTCTATTCTGCAGTCGTGAGGGTGTGCTGCTATACTCTGAAAATAGTGTAGAGGTGGGTCAGACAGGGTAGCCATGTTTTATGTAGAAGGCAGTTAATATCAGCCCTCAGCCACACTGCTCTGTTCTGTCCTGGGCACCACGCAGGAGGAGCGCTCTGTGGGGGAGAGAAGCTCCCACGGGTGGATAGACGAGGTTGTAGGTTGCCAGCCCTGACTCGGAGGGGATGAGGAGGCCGCAGTGGTGAACGTCCCTGCGTTTTCATTCTCTGTCTTGATGGGAGGACCCAAGATTTTTGTACTTCAGAAAAACACAGGAAACAGATCAGAAAGTCACAGTTTGTGTGACTGCCTTCTGGAGTCCTCAGGCTTCAAGGCTCTGCTGTTGAGCTGTCCTCTGGGGTGGTAGGTCGTAACATCAAGCTTGACTTTGAGATGGGTGGTAGGGTGTCTGAGTGTGACTGTACACTCTGTGCCCTCCCCACGGGGCAAGTATTATCTGGGGACCCTGACCTGAAGGTCACCAAATCAGGTCAATGGGGCATGACCTGCACTTAAGAAGACAGACCTCGCCGGCCAAGTTAGGCAAGAATGACAAACAACGGGGCATGTGTTAGAGCACACAGTGTTTCCTGGGTTCTCGGTGTGCACGTGAACATCTACGTACCCGAGGGTGGCATGCTTAGTAATAAACAACTACCAGTGGGGACGGAAGCCTCTTTGAAAAGAGTAGGGTCATTATGTTTAAAGTTATGTGCATTTGGGACAATGTGAGAAAGCCAGGAGCTAAACAATCCAGAAAGGTTTCACATCTTGGTTGCCCTCCAAGGGATCCACGGAAATCCCAATACCATCGAGGAACAGGCAATAACAATGTCATTAGTGTGAAAAGAAAAGATAGTCGTCCTCAGGCCCCAGGCCGTCCCTTCAGCAGACTCCCTTTCTGAGGGGCGTTTAGCATGCGCATGGGGCATGCCGACACCGGACTGCAGCGATCCCTGAGGAAGGTGAGGCAACCCATGCATGCCGGCCAGTTTTCTGTCAACTTTACACAAGCTAGAGTGCGCCTGCACTATCCCGCCGTGGTCTGTCTGATGCCGTCTCCTTAGTAGGGTGGCTCTGGGGCAATGCTAACGAGAGTGAGAGGATAGGGAGGCCTTGGTTTCTGGGTCAGTGTCCATCACTCCTGGTACCCAAGTTCCGGCGCAGGCTACCTGCCAGCAGGTAGAGGGAGCATTTAGGCCTGTGTATGAGGCTGCAGGGTGCTCCCAGGGACCAAAGGGCCACCTCATCAGCTAATGGCATGGGTCATGTCACGTGACACCTCTGTGGAATCTTAGCAAGGTAGAAGAGATGTCTTGACATCGCTGCCGAACCCTGCACACCAGAGTTTCTAATGGTGTTCTCTTATGATAGTGTCAATTAACGTGAAATAGATTCTGTAATGTGAAGCATCGGGTTGCTTGCCTTTGGGGGAGAAGGGAGGGGTGCAGACATTGCTTGCCAGTGCTACCCATGCAGACGCGTAGATACATTTAGGAAAGGAGGAGTCAGTTCTCCCTTTCATCATGGTTTCTGGGGTTCAAACTCTGGGCATCAGGCTGGTAGGCAAGTACCCCTTCCTGCTGAGGCACCTTCTGCTTCTTCCTTCTCGAACATTTTAAATGATCATTCTTACCGGTGACACAGTGAGGCTAAACAACTGAACAGGCTGTTACCTGGCAGTTTCGCCTCCCGTGGAGAAGCACAGGAGAGGCTCTGTGTGCCTACGCCAGAAGCGGAGCCCTGGGTGGGAGCAGATCAGGCCCTCCCAGCCCCAGCCTCACGTCTGTTCTGTGACTGGTGAGATCCACATGTGACTGTTGACACGTTCTCTGCCCTGACAGGGTTTGTGGGAAGGCATGGTTGTGAAAGAGACTCACTGTAGGGAGTCAGGGCCTCTGAGGCAGATTTCCACCCTTTATGCTTTCTGACCTTGTTTCTTTAGCCTTCTGTGAACACGTGACTCTGGTAATAGCCACTGAATGAAGCGTGTAAAGTGTAAAGCGTGTACAGAGTGTAAAGTCACCCCCTCTGACCCACCCATGTTCATTAGCACCTAACCCTCACTCCGACTGCAAAAGACAAATGAAGGCCGAGACTTGGGAGGAGGATACTGGGAGTCATCATGTTGCTGTTTCAGTGGTAGAAGGGAGGCTCAAGGCATCATGGGAAATGTTACTTGAAGTGCTGATGAATGACATGGTCTAAGGCTTCTTTGGAAACAGCTACTGTGGACTTTGGGTTTCACTTTGAGATGATCATGAACCCACCCATCCTTCAGACCATGCAAGGCTGTGTATCTCCAGGCCTTGTGTGGAGAAAGCACAGCCTAGGCTCAGGCAGCTGCCTTGTATGCTTGGGCTGGTGAGGCCTGGATGCCTGGCTGTGGATTTCAGAGAGAGTTGGGTCCCAGAAGGGGTCCCTCCACCAGTGTTCAGAAAGGCAGAGAGATATGCCAAGCAAGGCTGTGGGGCTTCATCAGGATTACAGAGTGTTCTAGCTGATGGGGGTCAGAGCCCGGCTAAGGGGACTGTAGAGAATGGTTGGTCCGAGGTCCTGGAGCAGCGTCAGGATTCCTGGGAGACAAAGACACCCAGCCCAGAGGGCTGTGACTCTGTACTTGTCTTATGAAAGAGGTGAAGGCCATTTAAACATCACAGTTACAGAGGCCCAGTGGACAGATGTGAGAGAGAGAGAGAGAGAGAGAGAGAGAGAGAGAGAACAAGAACACAAGGTCTGCCCACAGCATGGAACCTGCTTTTCCCTGGAATCCCCCTCCCTCCTGTACTCAGAGGGCCTACACATTCCCTGCATTCCTTTCTGTTCCCTATTTAATGTCACACATGTGCGCATGTGCGGGCTGTCTCTAAGCAGGGACAGCCTACTCTTCTCTCTTTTTGGCACCACTGTTTCTCAGCAGTCACCTTGCATCTCTACCTAGCACCAGCCTCAGTTTCCCTTTGATGATATCAGCTTCCTGGAGTGTGCCCAATCACTCGGCTGGTGTGGGGGAGCCCACCTGAAGTGCTGCGGCGTGCTTCGGCCGGCTCACTTGGATTAATTATTTACCTCGCAAATAAGTGACTGAACAAAGGACCACACAGAAACACTAGCGCTCCACGCTCCTGGACTTGGTCTCAGGAGGCCTCGTGTGTGTCTTGATTTGTGCTGTATTCAAGTAACTTATTTATGCCTCTTCCAGAAAAGAACACAGGGCGTCTTACAAAATGTACACACGGTAAGACAAAAATAGACACTGAAACCAGAGTAAGGAAAAACACAAGGCGGCTTCATTCTTATAGACAGGAGACACGTATTTAAAAGCACACGTCTCTAGTGTATTCCAAGGCAGGATACAGGAAATGCGAGGCACCTCAGGGGGATGCTTCTCCGAACATCAAGATACATTTTCCAGGCTAGACCAAGGATTTTACCCTTGAGGCTATGACCCTTCATGGGGACACTTTCAAGTTTAAAGACATGGAAAGATCTTTCTCAGCGTAAAAACACTCCCCAGTGGGTTACCTTTTTCTTAAATCTTTGGCTCATTCTGCAGCTTATCTGCCAGGAAACACTTGGGCAGATAAGAAATAGTAAGAGCAAGTCCCAGCCCTTCCCAAGCAGCTGCTGAGACGCCTCTTGGGCAGCTAGCCGTGCTCCTGGGATGAAGCTTGCAAAAATGACTGAGTATCTTCAACACGAAGAGAAAACAGGCCAGTTTTGCAAAGGGAGGCTTTATCATGTTTTATTTTTCTGATTCCCTAGATAACCAAGAGTCCCACTCAACCACAGTGACCCTTCTGGACGACTTTAAGCTTAGCAGAGGTGTCTTTCCCAGGCAATGTGCCCACAAGAAGCTGTGTGCTCCTGTGAGCAGACTATGAACCCTTGACATACACAGATCGGGCTGCATCAAGTGACTTGCCATGCTGCGTGCATTTGGGGTGTCCGGTCCGCCAGAGCCCTCGGACCATCACGGACATCAGCCATGGCTTGGTACTTGAATGCAAAAGTCCAGATTTGTTCCTGTCTCTCTCCTCGTAGATTTGGGCTCGAAACTGCATGTGCCTGCAAAACAGTTGCCATGAGGAGAGAGACCCATGGAAATCTGGTTGAAACAACTCAGCAAAAGGCAGATTTGGGGACACAAGTTCAGCAGCTTCAGGCTGTGGAATCTCACAGAAGCGCTTCTTCTCTCCCCCTCTGACCCCTACCAAGGTCATTCAGAGTGGACTTCTGCTTAGCACACTGAGCCCACGTCTAGGCCAGCCCACCGTATTTGGGCTTCTCTGACCTCAGCCTCCACTCACCTGTCCCTTTCCTCCTCATTTGCCTGTTTTCTGGTCTGCTAAGCCAGGCGCAGTGGGTGGTGGGTTTTCAGTGCCCCCACTCCCCTGCATTGCTGCCTAACTTTTCCTTTAGCCCAGACCCAGAGGAGCCGGAGCCCGAGTCCTCTGCGTCTCCAACATGAGGCTTCTGCTGGGTCAGCTGCTGGGATGCAGAGAATTCTTGAAGCCTGGGGTAAACATCACCTTTTCCCTAGTTGACCTGCCAGTGTTGAAAACACACCCACCCTGAATGCTCAGATTACAAGCGTAGACTTGACCTTGAGCCAAGTTGCTTGCTTTCTGCTTCTGGGTGGGTTTCGCACAGGAGGTGACTGGGCAGGCTGCTTGGATACTACGCAGGCCTTCTGTTCTCAGAGCTGCACACAGCCGGGCACATTTGATTACGTGATACTTAATGTAGCAGAAGCATCTGAAGGCAGTTTCTCATGTGTCCCCTAAGATGCATTGGTTGCCTATCCAACCTTCTTTCAGTCATGTAGGATGAGATCTGACGTCAGTTTGTCTAATCCCTTGTTTGATCTTGGGGTGCCATATGCCCTGTGGGGGTTCAGCATTCGAAGCAATCACAGGATGTCCTGGAGTGCAGGTGGGTTGTCTTGGACCTTGGGATTGTAACTCGGAGATCATCAAAAGATTGGGAAATGCTGACATGCAACACAAACCTCAGAACTGGAAGAGCACTGGGTGGAGCACCCCGCAGCCAGGCTCCGATTATCCCCGTGCTCGCCTGACTCCACAAACCTTAAACCAACGAGTCTTCCTTTTGTGAGGCAGAACTTCACTGCACCGTTATATACACTCAGGCCAGGTGTGCGGCCACCAGTCCTGTGGGAATCTGTCTGCGGCTGTGACCTCTGGCCCTGCTGAACGTGGTGGACTTGCCCTGGACAGGGTACCCCCTCTTTACACACTGCATCTCAGGTGTAGAGACTTTGCCTGGAGAGGTGTGACCACCGCGTGTGGGATTGTCATTGCAGGTGACGTGTCCAGAGAGCTGGGCATTGATGCCACTGGAGTCTGCGTGTGTGGGCTTCTCCTTCCCCTTCTGGGGGCCAGTCCCAGTCCACAAAGTGACAGCCTTCTCTAAGCCTGCTTACTGCTGTGGGCCTCACCCGCAGAAGTGTTCTCCTGCTGTTTTGATTGTTCTTGATGCAAGCCCCAGACCCAGGATTGATTGGCACGGTTCTGTACTGTTCTGCCTCCATTTTTCCCGCTGTGCATTCATAAGGATTCCACAGGAAGTGGCTACTTCCGAGTGTCACAGTGTGCCTTGGACAGCTGTAGCCCTCAAGACCCTTAGGCCTTAGTCTCTGCAGTGGGAGGGGCTGGGGCACATCGTCCTTTAGAACGGTCCATGCTACACACCAGGTGATGTTCTGCAAGGAGCCCAAGGCTGTGAGTCTTGTCAGCTATGTCACCTGGCTTGTTCTTGGGTGTGGAACATCAGACTGATCAGCTGGCAGCCCTGGATGTCTGTGACTCAATGAAATAATTCTGACATGGGTGAGTCAAGTTTGATGGAGGATGTCCTGATGTCATGTGAGTTCCAAGAGACCCCTCCCCTAATACTATCCCATGATATTATCATTGATGTCCTCTCTGAATTAAGGCTGCTTCTCTAGTCTTTCTTTCTATTATTTTTATTTCTGAGACTGTAATTTGAATACATTTACCCCTTACCCTTTCTCCCTCCAACCCTCTCCTATGCCCCTCCCTGCTCTCCATCACATTCATGGCCTTCCCCCCAGTAAGTTATTGCATGCATATATGATGCGCATGTGTGTGTTCCAAATGGAATCCGTTAGGTCTACATAATGTTCCTTGTATGTGTGTTTTTGGGGCTAGTTCGGCTCTAGACAGCCAATCGGTGTGCTCTTCCCTGGGTAAGGCCACCTCTCATGCTCCCAGCTTTCTTCAGTTGCCTGTGGTCCTCTGTGTGGGGTTGAGGCCTCGTGGACTCTTCCATGTCGGCTTTGGAATGTCTACTGACGTCAGCCGGGCTCAGCACACATGGGCTGTCATGTGGGTGAGCCTTGGGTGCCAATCAGTCAGGAGAGAGGTCAGGAGAGTTCAGATTTTATGTTGTGAACACTCAGGGGCACAGCGGAAAAGCATATATTTGAAATGTAATTTATAAATGACGTTCGTGTGAGTTTTGAGTGTAATTTAACTGTTTTCTTAGCCCTAGATTATAACACTGCTAGAGATAACGGTGAAATTAATTGACTAATGTGACAAAGTATTTACCACCAAGGGGAGATTTATAAGCCCACAGCAGATAGCTTTGAATTCATCTTAATTCTCACCCAAGGCTCAGAGTCCCCGATACCGATTTAATAAGCGTGTCTGGCGGGCTCTCTTCACCTAGCCCCGTAAACATACGGGCGCTGTCTTGCTCTTGACTCTCTCCAGTCTCTTTGGTGGACCCTTTTCACTTCGCTCTGTGTCTTGCGTGTGACTAATTGATGCATCACGACACAACATTTGTAACGTGTACTGTGCGCCAGCACAGTGCTGTAGTTGTAAACATGGCGTGCTTGTTTTAAAAACAAGTAGGTTTAAAAATACATAAGGCCATCACACAGTTAGACTCATATGCGGCTGTAGGAATGGTATGAGCAGACACTGTGCCAAGCTTCTCCCGAGGGAAAGAGTTTGGAAAACTACAGTACGTGTATAGTACGCGGTGTACGTGCCGATGCAAACCAGGCGGCCGCAGGCTGTGCTCGCTTCTGCTGCGGCCCCACAGGTCCACGCGGTCCTCTGATAGCACTAAGCAAGGCCACGCCCTCCCCTCTCCCTCCCTCCTTCCTCCACCTTCAACTCCTGGAAATTATAATGTCTTCCATTTCTAAAATTGTGTCATTTAAAAAAAACTATAGAAGATGGGTCTGGAGGGTTGTCTCGGGGGTTGAGAATACTTGCTGCTCTTACAGAGAACCTGGGTTTAATTCCCAGAACCCACATCAGGTGGTTCACAGCTGCCTGCCGCTCCAGTTCCAAGGGATCCAAAGTCCTCTTCTGTGAGGGCACAGGCCAGAAAGGACCCAATGTGCAAGGCTTTTGCAAATAAGAATGGGAGAATCAGAGCACTGGGGGTTCCTGGAAGGGACTGCTGCCCTGGAAAGTGGTTTTGTTTTGTCTCTTGTTTGTCAGTGAACAGCCGGGGAACTGTCTGAGCGTGGGGGAGAACCAAGGTTCCGTTTTCCTCGATCCTCGTTTCTTCCGGCTTTCTTCATGTCTCAGGGTCTGTGCTTACTGGGCCATCCAGCCATTTCCCTCTAGGTCTGTCCTAGGTTTCTAAGCAACAAGGAGATGAGGGTTTCTCCTCATCGTTTACGGAGGTGGACATTTGGGACCTGAGCCCGGGGCTCTGCCGTCATCAGGACTCGGACAGACGTGTGCACCCGGGAACACGAAGCCAGCTTGTCCACAGAGCCAGCTCCCGCTGACGATGCTCCCACCTCTACAGACAGCCATTGCCAAAGCCCCTGAGAGGAACTGAGTGGAAACACATTTCATTGAGTCGGGGTTTTGTTACAACATAGATAAACTTGCACTGTTTCCAGGCCAACAGGATTCAAACCGCTGAGATGTTGACCAAGTTGGCAGTGCCTTCTGGAAGTCTCTCAGCTCCACTGGAACGAGCTGTTTCATCGGGATAAGCCCTCAAAGGGGATGATGTGAGAGAGCCAGGAATGGAGTGAACTGGTCCCCCAGAACATTTGCGTGTAACACTGGGCATCTGTCCAACTCCCAGGGGCCTTTGCCCCAGAAGAGATCACAGCTTAGTGGTGGTGCTTGACAGAGGTTCTGTGGGCGGCACAGTGAGAAAGCCGGGGTGTCCTTGCTGTAATGCCCCCCACCATGAACCAGTTTCGTTTGTGTGAAATCCAATCACGTGACACCAGGGCACTGGGTGTGATCATTTTCAGACTGTTCACAGAGCTATGTAGCAGACGCCACAATCCAACCCTGCATTCATGAACAGTCACCCCAGATCCCATCTACTCTAGCCCCTGTGAACCATCAGAATACCTCACATCCATGGATCCAACGGATGTGGGTTCAGCCCCTTACGGGCGATCTGTGCTAACACCAGTGCTGTGCTTTTGTGACTGTATAATGCTCTGTGGTATAAATAAAAACACAGTTTTGTACCTTCACTTTAAAAGTCAGCATTAAAGAAAAGAACTATCCAACACAAGATGCCATCTTTGCTTATCCCAGCCTTGACCTAAGAACATCTAATGTCGGTCATGGGTTCCTTTGTGTATTTGTTGAGGTTCCTGGGTATGCTATTACCCTGCCGGGGCTTCATTCTGTTGGCTGAGTGTGGCTTGGCCAGCCCTCTGGGCTGGGTGTCTGCCACAGGGCTGCTTTGTCAGGTATGTCTTTAGAATGGGAAACAGAATATTCTGAGCTCTCTGCTGGGAGCTGTGGGGCATCTATTCGGGCTCTCAGGCAGTCCATAAGGTTTCCCAGTGATGGGTTGACTGTGCAGCTGTGGGGTTGGGGACCAGGTGTGAGAAGGCTCAGTCTTTTGTCTCAGACATTTGTTGTCAGAAAATCTCTATGTCCTCCCCCAGTTTAGGTCTGACATGCTGAGCTGAGTAGCTGGTGGTTCCATGCCTTTAACAACCCACAGAGGGGACAAGGGTTCCTCTTGGCCAAGACAAGGACTAACACTGAGCCAGCATCCCTCCCCCGCCAAAGGCCTTCTGTGTGCCCAGTGAAAGCACAGCATCAGTGAGCCAAGTAGGGGACAGGATGTCCATGTTGGGCAGAGACAGCCAAACCCAAGTCACTGTGGGTTCCAGTAGGTCCCTGGGTGGTGGGGGTACTGCCCCATGCTGCAGAGTACCTCTTGTGAGTCTGCAGGGGAACGCATACAAGCTTGCTCTCCACCAGATGTCAGGTGCAGAGGTCTGTACGGAATGCAGGGGAGAGGGGGGATCCTCAGCACAGACTTTCTTGCTTACCAGCTGCATGTGCCTTTGTGCTCACTGGGGGCCACAGCGCACAGCGCGGACAGAGGTGACCCTGCACCAAATCTGTGCTGAAATAGCCCTACGTTTCCCTGTGAAGTCTGTGGGACATCTGCAGGCTCTGAGTGCTGCCTTCTCTGCTTCCAGACCCGTAGTTGCTGCCTTTCTTGTTACAGGAAAAACCATTGATCTTGCCTCTGGGGAATCTGAGCCAAGACATCCAGGAGACTGGCCATTGAACTGTCTATTCATCAACAGTCACGTGCTGTGTGTGGAGCTCAGGTGTGCAGGGCTGGTGAAGACAACACAGAGCAGCCTGTGACAGAAGTCCCCTCTGTGGTAGGAATGGCTTTTGGGCGGGTGGGTTGTGCTATCTCCTTAGAGCAAACTGAGAGGCTTCCAAATGCTGCCTGGCCTTGTTTGGCTGGCAGAGGCTCCTCATGGCACCATGCGGGATGTGAACTTCCCCCTGAATTCTGGATTTATTTAGGGATAATGGGCTGTGGAAAGGTTACAAGTGGCTGAGTCTGGCCTGGCAATGAAGCTCCAGCCATGGCCAGAGGAACAGAGGCTGTTGCTGAAGCTGCAGTAGCGCCTGTCTGTTGGGGAAGTTTATTTTTAGTTATGTTTGAAATTGTTTTATGCACTGTTGGGTGAGGGGCTATCCTAGGTCTAGGGCGTTCTGTATTGTTTGCAGGTGTTGATCTCTGTGGCGGACGTTTAATTGCTATGATCTGCACGTGCTACCAATAGAATACCTGAGGTGTTCTGAAAGGGTAAAAACACCTGAGCTCAGAAGCTCAGGGTTCAACCGTCCAGGTTGGCGCTTGCCATGGCGGTGGTTCCCTCTGCTGAGGTCTGGCAGGGCTTCCACCGATGAATATGCGTCCGTCTCCCTTGCTGAGCCGCCCCATCAGCAGCAGTAGACCACACAAACGGCACATCAACCTGGGGCAGGACATCATGCCAGCTCATCCAACACGGAGACGAGGAAGAAGAGAAAGAAACTCCAGACCTTGCGAAGTCAGGTAAAGTACACTCAGAGAAGCGACCAGAAGACAGAGATTTAGGTATTAGTTGAAGGCTCCTGAAGGAAGAGGGGAGAGAGAGAAAGGAAATAAGCCTCTATGAAGAGAAAAGGATGTGCAATTAATAAATAAGTGAGGACAAAAGGTCTGAAGTGAGAGCCGCAGAATGGAGGCCTTTAGAGATAAAGACTTCAGTTGGGAGCAGGAAAAAGCAAGGTTCTTACTGCTTTTCCTGATCATGGAGCTGATTCTCCCTTCTGCTGGCGGCAGCCAGGGCATGGGGAATGGAAACCAGAGTGTTCTGTTGTATAAACTGAGTTTGTGATGGCTTTTTTTGTGTGTGAAGCCCAAGTAGGTCTTGTGTTTGAGGTCTATGAAGAAGACTGTGTGTTTCCCCATAGTGGTGGTGAGAAGG
This sequence comes from Cricetomys ansorgei, assembly GCA_026225945.1. Taxonomy (NCBI): domain Eukaryota; kingdom Metazoa; phylum Chordata; class Mammalia; order Rodentia; family Nesomyidae; genus Cricetomys; species Cricetomys ansorgei. The sequence goes on from JAMJFZ010003978.1 coordinate 35,327, forward strand.
AATGCCAAACAGACTTTGCCAGATATTCTTCCCATTGGCCCAGGACCCCCTGCTGTGGAAGCCACAGCTTAGAGTCCAAAAGCCACTTAGTTAAACTGAACTATCATTTCTTTCTTTCCCTTTCTTTTCCTTTCTTTCTTTCTTTCTTTTTCTTTCTTTCTTTCTTTCTTTCTTTCTTTCTTTCTTTCTTTCTTTCTTTCTTTCTTTCTTTCTCTCTTTCTTTTCTTTCTTTCTTTCTTTCTTTTCTTTCTTTCTTTCTTTCTTTCCTTCTTTCTTTCTTTCTTTCTTTCTTTCTTTCTTTCTTTCTTTCTTTCTCTCTTTCTTTCTTTCTTTTCTTCCTTCCTTTCTTTTTTTCTTTCTCTCTTACTGCAAGCCTGTCTATAAGAGGTGGTCTTGACCAGACACATCTGCTATGGTGATGAGAACTCCACCCCACGATGAAAACCTTTCCTGCAGACAGGGACTAGTTGTTTTTCCTACAACCCTGACTCTATTTTAAAATCTGGACAGTGTTTCCTCAGGGTCAGCTGTCTTCCAAATCTGGCCAAGTTTGTATCTCTTGTTGGCAGCTGAACTTGGTACTGTAAGAGTTACCTGGGTAGTGCTGGGTTTGAAGGCATGAAAGGGAATAGAGAGCAGCCAAGGCTTGGCACTGTGAGAAGCCAGGAGCAGTCATTGGTGAAGGTGTAGTCTCAGTGGCAGTTGAAGGCCCAGATTGAAGGGGTCACGTGAAAAAAAGTTGAGGCTTGGCACTATGAAGAGAGCCCAGGAGAGGCTATTGGTGAAAGTGCAGCCCAGTTGCAGCAAGGGACACCAGCAGCTTTCTTAAGATGCCAGTGCCATGGGCTGACCACCAAGAACAGCAGCAGCAGTAGTGTGAGACAGCCAGAGTCTGGAGGGCAAGCTGTGTGTGCTGCAGAGGGCAGAGCCAGAGAAGTGACCCAAGCCCTTTGGAGGAGCCCAGAAGATCATGAGTGAATTCCGATAATCGGACACTGATAATGTCTTTTCTGCTGTCCAAAGACATTGTGAAAAGCTTGATAGATGTTCGGTTTCATTTGGTCCTGCGCATTAGCGACTTGTGATTGTTTCTCTTGTAAATAGTTTTGCTGGTGTAGCGTTAAATTGTGTTGTAAAGCATTTTTTTTTTAATATACAGAAAATGGGAAATGTTGGGGAAGTTAATTTCTATGTTTGAAATTGTTTTATGTAACAATTGTGTTATTGAAATGCGTTTTATAGGGTGAGGGGCTGTCCTAGGTCTAGGGCGTTCTGCGTTGTCTGCAGGTGTTGATCTCTGTGGGGGTTGCTTAATTGCTAATGATCTGCACGTGCTGTCAGTAGAACACCTGAGGAGTTCTGAAAGAGTAAAAACACCTGAGCTCAGACGCTCTCGGTTCAACCGTCCAGGCTGGTGCTGGCCGTGGCGGTGGTTCCCTCTGCTGAGGTCCGGCAGGGCTTCCACCGATGAATATGCGTCCGTCTCCCTTGCTGAGCCGCCCCATCAGCAGCGCACTACTATACTTTCTTCCCCGAAAATCCGATGCCATTGGAGGATCCATGCAGTCGCCGTTGTTAAGTCCTTCAGTTGGCGGTGTGGTGTTCCACTGAGCAGGAGTAATGAGCTTGGTATGCCCGTTCTGGGGGCACCCTCTCCCTATGCTCTGCAGTGGGTGCCGTGGAGCACAGGCAGACCGTCTCTGAGGAGGAGTCTGGGTCTGCGTTCTCAGGGCTGCTCAGTCTGGACAAGAGGTCCTGCTGAGGAAGCAGCAGCAACCCTCAGGCCTCCAGGAGCAGCAGGCTGGGGGCATGCCTATGCACAGGGAGGGGAGGTCACTTTTAAGGGCTTCCTCCCTCAGTCTGCTCTCTCTGTACCAGACAGTCTTTGAGGCTCCCTAGGCAGCTAGGCTGGAGGGCCAGCACAGAGTCTGTAGTTAATAGCTCCATGTCCTTTCTGCAGTGGGCTTTGTGGGACCCATGCTTGATTGACAGGAGCTATTTGTTCCATTGTAGCTGCAGTCTACTAAGATATCAGGAGAGCCTGCCCCCCAAAGCCCCTCCAGTTGCCTTTCTGTGGTGATCACACTCTCGAGCAGAAGCCACTCAAGGCAGGAAAGCTTGATTTTGGTGCAGTGTTGGGGGCACACACTGTTATGATAGAAAAGATGCAGTTGTCAGAGGGGATTCCAGGGTGGCAGGAGTGTGAGGTCACTTGCTCACACATGGGGGGATTGGGCATCGGTGTAGAGCAGGAAGGGGGACCGGAACTCTCCTGAGAAGCGTCAGTCACCCATCTCTCCCTGATCCACATGGGAGTGTGCCCGCGTGGGATTGGATGGGGTAGAGGGTACTGGCCTCAAGGGTGTGACTCACACAGACTTAGAGCCTCTTCAGGCCAGAGAGCCACCTGATCCAAACACTCCGGCTGTTTCCAGCAGGGCCTTGGATTTCCCTGACAACTTGAAGCCATTTGGAAAAAAAAAATCAAAAGCATAGAAGAAGAGAGGTTAAGTTTTCAGCTTGGCAGAGAGGCTCAGGTGACCTCCTCCAGTGTCAAACCAGTCTCCTCGCACGGCCGCAGGGCCTCCCAGAGGCCGGTAATCAAAGGAGCCTTCACTTTGTTTTTAAACCCCATTCTCTCTAAAGCAAGCGTCTGCTCTGGCCGTCCCCCTTCCCCAGCCTAGGGTGGGAAACAATTTTATTTTGACTGGTTGAATTTCTTTCTTTCCCCCCCCCTCCCTTAGAATCTGCTCCTTTATCCCCAAATGTAAAATTCAAGCTTCAAAGCAAAACCCCCTCCAATCAGCGCCAAAGGAGGCAAGAGCCCTCACAAAGCCCGGGATTGTGGAGCCCTCCGGTCAGGTTTCAGCCGGCTTCAGCAGGCATTCCTGAAATAGTGAGGGGGCCGCCTCTACCTCCAGGCACTTAGCAACACGACGCCTTTTGAATTTGCTTAAAACTATTAAGAAGTAATTAAGCAGTTAAAGGGTCTTTTTCAGCCGAGGCTGGGGAGGGAGGAGGTTCAGTGAAAGGGAACAAGGCCAGGCTCCCGGCCTTGCTTCCCTCAGAGCTGACCTTGCAGGGTAATACATTCATCCTGTATTTTTCTGCTACTGCCAATTTATGGCCTACAGGAAACTAATCTTGTACAATAACTGCCTTCCTGTACTTAGTTCCTAAGTAGAGCCAAATGGATTTGGTGGCGGATGGGCTCTCCAGCAGTTCCCGGGAAACAGTGCTGAGCCCAGCAAGATGCGATAGGGCAGCCGCTTTTAACCGACTCTGGATAATTAGGTTCCTGTTTTGGCTGCCCTGCACTTAAGAACAGAAAATAAAAAGCAGGCCTCCAGCCCCGCCTACCTCAGTGGTTTCAGTTCCGAGCCAGAGAGGGCGATGGGCTGGAGAGTCACAGCAGTCTCCTGAGGTTATGGAGGGAGACAAGGCCACCCACCAACGTCGTGACACCAAGGCCTTTGATGAAAAATGGGAGCCTGCTTTGTGATTAAGAGAAAAACATTAGCAGAGGGGCAAATTCTGTAAAGAGCTAATGAATAGATGTTCTCATTTCAAAGTCAAACGCATTCCTTAACTGAAGAGAGAGCAGAAGAAAGGAGGTGAAGGGTCAAGACGGGAGAAGGGGGGAGGAGACAATAGGAGGCAGACCGGAAGGAGAAGAGAAAGGGAGCGAGAAGAAAAAGAAGGGAAGCTCTGTTTTCGGAGGGAGGGGTAAATTCTCGACTGGGCTGAAGCGGCTCTGATTAAACCGTAGGATGCTGACCAAAGGCAGGACAAGGAATGCCAGTGCTCACCTGTGCGTGCGCTGTGAGGGGCGGGGCGTGCGCTGTGTGCGCGTTCCTGTGTGCCCGGCTGCCTCCTTTAACTCTCTCCGCCTTATTTCTTTCTGGGACAGGTCCTGGAGCTCACCGGCTGGGCTGTGCTGGTGGGTGAGCCAGCTCCAGGGAGCAACCTGTCCGGCCTTCCAGGACGGAGGCTGGTGTGAGCTCCAGCGCACGGGGCTTTAGGTGGGCGCTGTGGATCCCAGCGCAGCTTCTCCGGCTCGGATGGCATTTCTAACTGAGCAGTCTTCCCAGCCAGGTGAGCGATGCCTTCTCCGATGTGCAAATAACACAAAGAGCTGAAAAAAAAGAGTCCCCGGTTCCTTGGGGCCTCGCTGACTCCCTTGCTCACAGATGGAAGCAGGACTCATGCCCACACCCATCTTCCTGTGAACCACGTCCACTCCCTGTTTTATTTTGTTCTAGAACCATCATGGGCCTGAAAACGCACAGGGAGATGGACTTGTCTTCAAAAAGGTTGGAAACATCACCTCGTCCAAAAGATGGGGGTAGAGACGGAAGGCTCAGAGAGGCCTGCTTCTGGAGCCTTTGGGCCCAGTAAAATCTCCTACTGAGAGGCTCTGGCTTATGCCACAGTGTGGCCCTGGCACCAGGGTTTCTCGAGTTCTATGGGGTGTGATCAGGTTTTGCAACTAGGATTGGAAAGGACTCTGTGTGACCACAAAATGTCCAAAGACCGAGTTCCCCGGAGCCTCAGGGCTCTGCGGCCTCTGAGGAGGACTAGGTGGATCACCGCTGGGTCAGCGCTTGCCTCGGGAAGCCGGGTTGGCTTCATCCTGATCACGGGCAGGCCTGTCTATCTCTGCACTTATAAAAGCAGGCGCATTTATACCCAGCTAGTAGAATCCTATCAAGACTAATGATTATGAGAAAAAAGTAATAAGCATATATTACGCACCACCAATACAGAAACTTTACCTAAAATTTTCATGCAAGCGAGCAGTCAACTGTCTTATTATTAAAAGCACCAGAGGGACATCGCCGATCCAGGCAGCGGCTTTGAATGGTAGGCAGGACCAGGAGGGGTGGAATAACCAGATAAAGATTACTGGGCGTGGCCGACAGGAGAGCCAAGAACGGCTTGACTCCTGTGCTGTTATGGCTGCTCTTCCTCACCACCCTAAAAGTCACCAGGCTCTCGTGTTTAGGCTTCTTCGCTTAAACATTTGAGGATGGTAAGTGTCAGAATCATGGAAGCAGTGTGGTTGAGGACACGGCTGTTCTGACTCCTGATGGCTGTCAGAGAGGAGAGCAGGGGTCCAGTCTGGGTCGCCTGATTCCAGCTATAATGAAGATCCGACACCTCTGGATCCCGTTGCTTTGAGAGTACAGGGGTTTCTGCTGAGTGGCAGCTCATATTTGCTGACATCGCCCACTCGGCCCTGTTGGTTCTGACATTACTTAGTCCCTCCTGTCCTAGGACTTGTGTGAGGACCTCCTTTAAAGCTGCTGAGAGGGGGCTCCTGGAAGCATTCTCCATGTAGGGTCTCCACACCAGCTCCTGTCTGGTTTGTCAGACAACCCTGCCAGACAACCCGCACACCATCTACACAGCGCCCACACAGAGCCCACACAGAGCCCACACAGCGCCCACACAGCGCCCACACAGCGCCCACACAGCACCCACACAGCATCTACACAGCACCCACACAGCATCTATACAGCACCCACACAGCACCCACACAGCACCCACACAGCACCTACACAGCACCCGCACAGCGCCCGCACACCCGCACAGCGCCCGCACAGCGCCAGCACAGCGCCCGCACAGCATCTACACAGCACCCACACAGCACCCACAGAGCATCTACACAGCACCCACACAGCACCCACACAGCACCCACACAGCATCTACACAGCACCCACACAGCACCCACATAGCATCTACACAGCACCCACACAGCACCCACACAGCACCCACACAGCACCCACACAGCACCTACACAGCACCCGCACAGCGCCCGCACACCCGCACAGCGCCCGCACAGCGCCAGCACAGCGCCCGCACAGCGCCAGCACAGCGCCCGCACAGCATCTACACAGCACCCGCACAGCACCCACAGAGCATCTACACAGCACCCACACAGCACCCACACAGCACCCACACAGCATCTACACAGCACCCACACAGCACCCACACAGCATCTACACAGCACCCACACAGCACCCACACAGCACCCACACAGCATCTACACAGCGCCCGCACAGTGCCCACACAGCACCCACACAGCGCCCGCACAGTGCCCGCACAACACCCAGCACCAAGCAGACAGAGTCCTGGCTCAGCCAGCATGGCCATGGAGCTCCGTATCCATGGCAATACTTCCTGTGTGCTTCTGGACACAGGCACTGGAGTAGCCGAGATGAACCGAATAGCTTCGTGCTTAGCCATGGATGCCGTCATTGCCCAAATATTTGACAGAAAGCAAAGGCCCCTCAAGCCAAGAACGGTGGGTGGAGATCTCCCGGCCCACCAGCCCTTATGCTAAGCATGTTACAAACGAGGCTTGGCTGTTAGACCATCTGTGGTCCCCCGTCTGGGCGGGACAGTTCTGAAGAATGCGTTCAAATCACAGGATTTAGGGGTGGTTTCCAGAAAGTGAGGAAGCTGTCTAGGAAGTCATAGTCTAAGGTGTTGGAGGCGGAAGAGAGCCTTCCATTGCCTCGGGCGGCTTGGGAGTGAACTGTACTGAAGTGTGTCCAGAGTCTTCTGTCTTAAGGGGGTTTGGTTTTCAGGGGCCATGCGAGTGTAAGCCTGTAAAGGAAAGGTTAGCACTGCTTAGTCTCCCTTCAGAGAGTCTGAGAGGCAGGAAGTGTGTGTGTGTGTGTGTGTGTGTGTGTGTGTGTGTGTGTGTGAGAGAGAGAGAGAGAGAGAGAGAGAGAAAGAGAGAGAGGGAGAGAGAGAAAGCATGTGCACATGTGAGTGTGTGTGTGTGTGAGAGAGAGAGAGAGAGAGAAGACAGAGAGCATGTCCTTTCTGTGTGTGTGTGTGAGAGAGAGCATTGTGAGTGTATGTGTGTAGGAGAGAGAACATGTGCATGTGAGAGAGAAGAGAGGGTGTGTGTGTGTGTGTATATGTGCGTGTGTGTGTGCTGAGGGAAGGCAAGGCTGGTTACTAGAGATAAAAACAGTGAGAAGGAGTCAGCTTCCTTGCTCTGTAGCACAGTGTGGTGGCTGCAGTCAGGAGTCATTTGTTGTGCATTTCAAAGTAGCGAAAAGAAAGGTTCTGAGTGTCCCCAGCATTAAGAGATGTCCAGACTGAGATGACAGGAATAGCCGTCTCCTGATGGTAATCACTGGACTGCACACATGTCAGAGCATCTTCCTCCCCCCGCCCCCCTTGGGGACATGCACAAGTATTATGTCAATGTGCTGGCTAGCTTTATGTCAACTTGACACAAGTTAGAGTTATTTGGGAAGAGGGTAACCTCAACTTAGAAACTGTGGGCCATTTTCCAGATTGATGATTGATGGGGGAGGTCCCAGCCCATTGTGGGAGCCATCCCTGGCCTGGCAGTCCTGGGTTCTATAAGAAAGCAGGCTGAGCAAGCCATGGGGAACAAGCCAGTGAGCAGCACCCCTCCATGGCCTCTGCATCAGCTCCTGCCTGAACCCTTTTCTCCCCACCTTGCCTTTGATCATGGTATTAGAAATACTAAGACATAAAAAAAGAGAAAAGAGTTGTATATAATTGTATGTATAGTTGTATATAATCTATTTAAGAGGCTGAAGCAGGAAAGTTCAAAACTATCCTGGGTGATTTGGTGAACCCTTGTCTCAAAATAAAAACTAAAAAGAGGGCTGAGCACATAGCTCAGTAACAGCTCCTGCCTAGCAAGGATTAGCCCCAGTACCAAAGAAAAACCCATAAAACATAGCCAGGGGGACCTAGACCTATGAGGCAGATGAGTTGGCCTTGCCCGATGCTCATGAATGAGAATTCCCATGTGTCTCTCCAAGAGTCATTTGATGGCAGGTGAAGGTCCGGCTGTTTCTTTATCTTGGGCTCTGCTTCTGTGAAAGACACTTCACGCTCCTCCATAGGGTCATGTCATGTGACCCTGTTCTCATAAGGGCCTTGTGAGATGGTATGCGTGAGGACTTAGCACGTAGCCGAAATGGTGGCTGGCATGGTCCCTGGTGCTAAGCTGATCTCATCTCTCCTGGCTGGATGTTCACTTGATGAGAGTCCAAGGACAGAAGTTTCTGGAGCCTCCCTTTGTAGTGCCAGTTGGTTGTTCCAGTCTTCTGGATTGGCAGCTGACGGGGATCATCTACGCTGTCACCGGCCTTTATTTAGGATGCTGCAGAGCGGTGAGAGATTTCATCAGTGAGCAGTGTGCTGACTCTGAGGGTGTGTGTGTGCGCGCGCGCGCGTGTGCCTTCCTTATCAAGCTGGGACTCGACCCTTGTGACCTGGGACCACTCCAGATCAGAGCTGTGGAGCCAAGTGGGCATGGACTTCGAAGTTCCCACAGATGTTCAGAGCTTTTCTCTCTCTTTACCCATGAAGGCACCATTTTGTTTTGGAAAATCCGAAATGCTTAAAAACAGGTGTATACCGCAGAGAAATCTCAAGTTCTATGTAAGAGACTTTTTCCTGGAAATGACTTGACCATGGGCCCCAAACTCTGCTCCGTGACTCTTCATGACCAGGAAAACTGTTCTGCAAAATTTCAGCACAGCCTACAGAGGCGGAGGCAGGGAACTGTACAGACTCATTGCCATAGCCTGGCCCTCAGGCTCCATTGGTGCTTACCCACAATGCACTTTAAAATAATGGATGCATAAGAATCCCTTGTGTTTAGCTGTTAGGTCTCCTATCTCTTTGATTTCCCACACCTTGATCACTGATGCTGGTGATTTGGGCCGTTCTGTTGCTTCCTGTGACTGGTTTATAGGAACCAGCTTTGACCCCAGAGTCACGGGATGGTCCTGTGGCCCATTGTTCTAGTCTAGTGTAAACAGCACTGTGACCAATCTGCTTTGTATTTTTGATAGTCAAATGGGCCTGGGACTTCTACTCCTTTCTTCTTCAGTCAGTATTGTAGGGGTTATCCATTTTTAAAGATATGTTTATTCTTATTTTATGTGCATGATGTCTACATGTGTATGTATATGCAAATGGGAGTGCAGTATCTGTGGAGGCCAGAAGAGGGCGTCAGATCCCGTAGAGCTGGAGTAACAGATGTCTGTGAGGGGTCACATTGGTGCTGGTAACTAAACCACAGTCCTCTGCAACAACAGCAAGTGCTCTTCACAGCTGAGCCACCCTCCACACTCTATCCTAAGACTCTGTCACAACCATGTCCTCGTATAAGCTATTCATTTGTGATTTTGTCTGCAGCAGGATGGATTGCGGCTTTCTGTTTTACTCAGTGGATAGCAGTCTGACATCATTACTTCTCTTAGGGCTTACACTCTCTCCCCCCCCCCCCCTCTCTCTCTCTCTCTCTCTCTCTCTCTTTCTCTCTCAGTATATATTAATTAAACATGATGATAGGTTTTATTACATCATCTTCACACCTGTTCATACTGTATTTGCTCATATTCACCTACAGTACCCTCTCTTGACTCTCCCATTTTTGATAATTCCCTTCCTCTTTTTAACTTATTTTTCTACTTTCAATGTTCATATATTTTAGGTTTGGGAGAATCAGAGAGGGGTGCTCTTCTCCCTGTGTATTTTTGAGCTCTGAGTTCTTCTCCCCGATGTCTAGGCTCATCGTGAGCCCTCCCTTCTAGAGACACTCATCAGTGGGTTCTCCAGGGAGAACTGGCTCCTTGAGAAGAGAATGGGGTTCAGATGTTCCCTTTGGTGCTCTGGAAACTCACCTGAGAAAGGGAGACCACGGTGTCAGCTGCTCTTTTACTCATATGTTGAAGTCCCCACTGTGTGACAGGCACACAGTATGTCTACAGGCTGGATGCTCAACTTGCTCAGGGACAGCTTTTGCAGTTGCTAACACTCGAACACGAAGTCATCCACTTCAGAATCACACATGCAGTTGGGATGGATGGCCACACAGGAAATGCCAACAAGCCAGCAGAGGTGTCTGAGCTCAACATCACGGAACAAGACGTCAGGCAACATGACGGGATGTGTTAACTCCTCCCACATCACTGGCCAAACATCCAGCAGAAACAAGTTAGGGGAAGAAAGGGTTTTTTCTGTTCATGGTCTCAGGAGATTTCAGTCTTCTGTGGAGGAGGCCATGGCATCCGGTCACAGACTGTAACCTTCAGCCCCCCACCCCCAGCAAGCTACCGCTTTATCAGCGAGGTTCTTCTTGACGGTTCTACAGCCCCCAAATAGAGTGCCCTCAGAATGTTGCAGATTCAGGTCGTCACGTGGGGAAAAGCTAGCCTCTTGAGAGCACAGGCACAGGAGACCATGCAAGCTTCTGACTTTTTAAGTCCCCTGAGGCACAGTGACAGTCTCTCTTGGATGAGCTGTCAGGACAAGTTGCCCGTAGGCAAAAAATGTATGTGATCAAGTTGGCATTTGAACATCAAGTAGAAAAATGAACTTCAAAAAAAGTTTTATCCCCAGACAGGGTCAGATGTGATCCAGGCTGGCCTCCAGCTCACTATGTAGTATAGGATGACTTAGCACTTTTGACTCTCCAGCCTCTGTCTCCCCTGTGCTGGGGTAACAGGTGTGTGTCCCCATGCCCAGTCTCATGTGGTTCTATAAAACTTAGGGCTTTGTGCATCCTAGGCAGGTACTGAACTAAGCCCTAGCCATAAATCAGTGTGTCTATGCGACTTACAAGTTAAAGTGTCTAGTTATGGTCATTTTTGCAGTATTTTTTTTTATCGTTATACTTTAGCCAGGACACCATGTAATATTTATGAAAGCAAATATTTACAAAGCACAAGACTCAGTGCTTATTTTCTACCTTATATTAGAACAACCCTGAGAGGGCCGGGACATGGCTCAGCCAGTTAAGAGCTTGCATGCAAGCTTGAGGATCTGAGTCCAACTCGAACCCATGTTGTGACACAAGCTTGTCGCTCCGGGGAAGCAGACACAGGTGAATGGCTGTGGCTCACTGGCCAGCTAGCGCAGCCTAACTGGTGAGCTCCAGGTCAGTGAGACTCTGCCTCGAGAAAAAAGGCAGAAGCCAGGTGGTGGTGGTGGCACACGTCTTTAATCTCAGCGCTCAGGAGGCAGAGGCAGGTGGATCTCTGTGAGCTAGAGGCCAGCCTGGTCTATAGAGTGAGTTCCAGGACAGCCAGGGTTACAACAGAGGAACCCTGTCTCAAAAAACTAAAAAAGAAAAAAACCCCTAAAACCCAAAAAACCAAAACCAAACCAAAGAACAACAGCAACAACAAAACAAGGTGGAATTTGAGAGGAGTTGGGGAGGAGAGAGAATGTGACTAAAATGTATAAATTTTTCTAAGAATAAATAAAAACATGAGAAAAGCAATGTGGGTCAAAAAATCAAGGTGACTTAACAACTTAGCAACTTCTGAGGTTGACATCAGACCTCCACATGCAGTCATCGATACCATCATCACCATCATCACCACCATCATCATCATCACCATCATCATCACCACACCACCATCATCATCATCACCACCATCATCATGACCATCACCTTCATCACCATCACCATCATCATCACCATCGTCACCACCACCACCACCACCACCATCTTGTGAAGGGGGAATTGAGAGAAGGCAGTATGGTCACTTATCAAGCTGCTCTGGGGAATGCTGTCTGAGCTCTGGGTGGTCAGTCCCTGCTTTCTGCTGAGGTCCCTTATTTTTAGTAAAAAGGACTAAGGTGGCAGTGGAGAAATGTATGACATCACCCACACGCCACTCCCTTCACTTGGGTCATGGCAGGGCACGCAGAAGGGCACAGCCCTCAATGGTGATGATGTGATGCTTGCCTTGAAGTATTTGCCATTGAAGAGGGCACTTGGACTTAGTTTGTTTGTTGCTCTAAGTGCCTCTTCTGGGAAGGATTCTTTGGCTGTGCAAACAATTCTCGCCCACTGCAGCTTCTAGAAGGAAAATAGTAGAAGCCTGAGCTGACCTCTGCCTGAAGGACCACGATCCCAGGGCAAGGACCCGCTGGTAGGATCAGTGCAGTGAGGGTCTGTGGTGGCTCATTTTATGTTACTACACCTTTGCAAGGGATGCGTTCACATCTACACATGCTGATGGTACAAAGGTTCCTGTGGTAGGTTAGTGAAAACACCCACCAGCATGTGTGCATGCGCACACACGCACACGCTTGAGCACTTACACACGAGTTGGAGTTTCCTATATAACACCTGAGACCCTAGAGTCCCAAATCGTACTCTGATGAATCTGCTGCTTGTGCCCCCTGACACACTTGTGCCCATTTCCTCTGACTCCAATGACCACAGCTTTGCGTTACATCTCTGTACATTTAATTTACTCTTAGAGTTTAGGTAATCATGCATATCCTTCTCACTTACGTTGGTTACTTAGCTGAACTGTTGCTTTCTGGAGGAGCAGCTCCCCCCATTTTGAAGATAACTGTGGAATTGGCAGTCTTGTGGTTGCCGACGCTACATTGCCCACTTTGAGACCTGTAAGGTTACTATGTTACTATTCTGTGACTTTTCTTGGAGAGACATCAACAAATGTGTCTTCATCCCAGAAAGCCTGCCGATGGCTGACCGAAGAAATGATTCCACTTGCCCTAGCTTGGGGAGCCAGCAAGCTTACTGGTGTTGCCCATAGGAGCACAGGTGAGGGGGACTGCTCATCGCCGCAAGTGTCCACCCTAAGATGGGTGAAAACCGCACCCTTGGAGCTCCTCCGCAGCTCACAGGCAGCTTTGCCAACCCCAGAGTCCCCTCTCCAGGCAGAGTCTTCAAAGATTTGGAAGCTTCCTTAGGCTTGGCAGTTCTGTTCACTTCCTGGGCCTTGTCAGCTATCACTTCCCTGGTCCCACGCACCCCCCTCTCCCCTCCAGTAGGGGCTGTTCCAATTCAGAGATGTGACTTTGAGTCATGACACCCATGAGCATTTATTAGGGTTTGCTCCAGATCTGACCCTTGGCAAATGGATGCAACACTAATTAACCCTTGTTGATTATCTCCCAGGACAAGTCGGGGTCTCCAAATTAACCAGGAGAAATTGCAAGAATGATCTGTATTTATCTAGACCTGTGTTCAGCAGGGACAAATACCACATCCCAGGTAATGGCGTTCCCTTGCCATCGGTGAGACTACACCTGCACACAACCTACTTGCCATGAATGAGTTTGCAGTCTAGTTTGAGTTCAAGCTTGGCAAAGCTCTTCTGAAATCCCAGCTGCGGTGTAGGTCTATGCTCTCAGTCTGTTTTGCTTAGTGGGGAGACTGTTGCTTACTGAGATTTGCTCATAGGCTTCTGAATTTGTAGCTTACAAGAGCTCATCCACTAAAATGAACAGTTCTTAGCTTAGTTGATCCCAGGAAACAAACATACTTTGGGGTTTGCAGAGTGTTCTGAAGCTGCCAATTCATAGGCACATAGATAAAAAGAAAAGCTTCTGTTCATGTCATTTGATATGCAGTTTCGGATCAGAGAGATCCGAACATGCAGTGTTCTGCTCTGCCTGCCTCCCTCTGAATCCCCTAAGACTCCTTCCTCTCTCAGATTAAACAGACTCACCTTTAATACCCTTTTTCTGCAGGGCTTGGGATCTCTTTTATGATATAAACCAAAGCTTTGCACTGGGATTCAGGAACCTTTGAAAGTGCTGTATTTACATCCTGACAGTGTGGCCTGAAACCTGGGCGCCAGCCCACAGTCCTGCTGTCTTACGGATGTAAGGGCCTCCTGCTTCTGATGTCACCAGTCAAAGCGGACAGCCATTTCCTCTAATAATCACTTTTACAAAGCCACGAGGGAGTCCAAGTAGGAAAACAGCAGCCAGTAGGAGAGGCACAGAGCCCAGGAGGTGAGTGTCGGGCAAAGGAGGATCAGAGGCAGCTTGCCACGCACACAGGATGACGTGTCTGCTGGTTGAGCTTACATGTGAGATAGGAGATCAGATCAAAATCATCAAACATGGGTGCCTGCCCTCTGGGAAGCAAGTGGAATTCTGCCCTCTTGATACCACTGCTGGACCTACCACATGACCCTCTTGGTTCTGTCAGAAGTCTCCAGACACACTGGCCTCAGGTCACAGAGCCAGAAAGGTGAGAGAAACAGCTGGCTGATGCTTCCCTCTGGGGAGCTGGAAATATTGGGAGGAGCACCGATGCCTGCAGAGGCGTTGAAGTCCGACCATTGCATGCTTCTGGACCCTGGGCCTCTTATCCACACAACATACTTTACAGTTAGGGGCTTTTTCCTTGTTGTGCAGAGAGCTGGTGCTTCAATTAGGAAGCCAAGATGCAGATCCTGAGTGCTCCAGACTGTTGTGGAAGTTTATTTTTAGCTATATTTAAAATAATTGTTTTTGTGCACTGTTGGAAAAAGGAATGCATAGGCCTTGGCGTTTTGTATTGTCTGCAGGTGGTGGATCTGTCGGGATGTTTGATTGCTTATGATCTGCACCTGAGGAGTTCTGAAAGACTAAAAACACCTTAGCTCAGACACTCCGGGTTCCACTATCCAGTTTGGCATTGACCATGACGGTGGTTCCTTCTGCTGAGGTCTGCAGGGTATGCACTTATGAAACATGCCTAGTTGTCTCCTTGGTGAGCCACCCTGCAGGCGTACAAATACACCAGACCCAGCAGCAGCCTCCAGCCTTCTGCGGAGCTAATATTGCCTCAGAGAGGACATGCCTCAGTCAGAGTGGCACCCCTGGAACCCAGGGGACTCAGGCCATCATGGGAAGATATTTACACTGTTCATCGTTCACCCTGCTCTGCACTTAACCAGCTCTGACTTTCCAGAGAGATCTGCCTCTTGAGAAGGAAGCCTGCCACAGCCCTTTAAGGCTTCCCTGATGATCCATGAATATGAAGATGTTACTGTTATTGTCCTAAGACAAGGTCTCACTATTTGCCTGGTCTGGGATTAGTCTTGTCGAGATCTTCCTGTCTCAGCTTCCTGAGTGCCGAGACTACAGTGGTATCCAACATGAAATCTGCTGCTGCTGTGAGGGCAGTGTGGACTCATTTCGTCTCTCTTAGATGGCTGTTATCCATCCCTGCCCTGAAGAGTTCTTGGAAAAATGTGTACTGGTTCTCCCCTGATGGGAGGGACGCAAAGGGGAAAGAAAGCTCTCAGGGATTAGAGTTGAATTCTTCCTCTTGTACCGGAAACAAGCCTGTCAGTTTGAACTCCAGCCTAGCTTAGCTCACCATCATGTCTAGCAAAGTTCTCAGCTCACAGTCAGCCTGCCAGGCTCAGTTATCGAGTTCACTGGGCCCTGATGGGTTGCAGAGCCCTTGGCTCAGCTCCTCTCCAAAATCTCAGAGGAGACCTTTGACATAATTCCAGTGAGTCCAAGTTCAAGCAACCTTAGTTAAAATCCATGGGTGCTCTCTGTCTTACTATGTAAGAGTTTAGAAACAGTGTCACACACCCAGGTCCTCATGCACACGCGTGTGTGCACACAGACGCCCAGCACCCCTTCTAACACAGCATAACTACTACTTCCCAAGCGTAAGTGCTATTTTTTTTTTTTTTTTTGAAAAGCCATGGTCTCTACAGTTCTGACTTTTTCTTCACAGTTTGCTTCCATGGATTGCAGCCTCTCTCTTCCTCTGTGGCAAAAGTTACACTTAGATTCACGGGATCTGTCAAGAGCAGAGCACCTTGCCCCGAGTGAGCCTGATTGTGACACTGCTGTCTTCACACGGCTTTCTGAAATCGAAAGGGTCCCTGCTGTCCTGCACGGCCAATCAGCGCTCAGCTGGGCAAGGGCCCTGCATGGCAGGCAGCCATCTGAACACATATCCCACGTCTTTGGGGCTTTCCAGGGGGTCAGAGGTGAGGAAGGCAGACATTGCTGTGTGAGCTCTTGAGTCTGGGCTCCTTGCGAGTAGCCATGAACTTGGTGGGCCACTTACTGTGGTGGTGGGCTTAGTCTATTATTTACTGGTGAGGAACTCCTGTGAAGATTCATGTGGAGCCTTTTTCCCTGTGCCTGCAGCCACATGCGGAATCTTTGATGAGAGTTCTCTGGGGGAAGTCCATTCTGCAACTTTTAACCTTCTATCTCGGGTCCTTGACAATAAGGAAACACTTCGCTTCCAGCTTGTGAGAGAGAAAGCTGCTGCTGCAAGATTATGGCAGGAAATAACAGTTCCGACAGCTACATCCCCCCAGACTCTAGATTCCTCTCAGTGAACTTTGGCATTGTCTGGCTTGAGCCATGGCTGGGTACTAAGAGAGTGGTTTCCAAAGGCCAGATTCCTCAGACAGCCAGTGCCTTTCAGGACTCTTCTTTATCAAAGTGACCCATGTTGAGACTCTGACTCTGCGGTGTCTGTCTCTTTTCCTGTGAGGATGAGTTCTTGGCAGTTGCTAAGGTTCACTGGCCGTGCCCACAGCACTGTAGATTCAAGGTTCAAGTGAGCAGTCGGTAAAGATCTTCCCATTCCAGATGAAATGGACACAAGCAGGAGACAGCTATGCAGTATCATTCCTGGAGACTGCCAAGCTTATGCATTAGTGTCTAAACTTTAGAGGGATGAGCGCCAGAGGTATGCTTTCCTATCAGTGGGTCATTACAGCTCCTGACTTTGTCTTCTGTGAACTACTAAGCCCACATTTTATCCAATAAGCTCACACTACCTGTGTGGATTTTCATTAGGCAGAAAAGGGTGGGGAGACTCCTGGCCAAGAGAATGTACAGATCCCCTGCCACCAGGTGGACTCTGATTTCATGCCACTTTCCCTCCCTTGCCATCAGATGGGCAAGAGGTCTCACTTTAGATACTTGTTTAATGTGTGTGATGTGTAGAGGTGTTTTTATGTGTGCATGCACACATGTATGTGTATGTGTGTGCAGGTGTGCATGTGTGTGTATGTGTGTGCATGTGTGTATGTGTGCAGGTGTGTGTGTGTATGTGTGTGCAGGTGTGTGTGTGTGTGCAGGTGTGTGTGTGTGTGCAGGTGTGTGTGTGTATGTGTGTGTGTGCAGGTGTATGTGTGTGTGTATATGTGTGTGCAGGTGTATGTGTGTGTGTATATGTGTGTGCAGGTGTATGTGTGTGTGTATATGTATGTACATGTGTATGTGTGTGTGTATGTGTGTGCAGGTGTGTGTGTGTGTGTGCCCATACAGGCACAGGCCAGCTGCTATGAATGCCAAAAGATAGCAAAGGATGTGGACGCGTCCCTCAGCCGTTGTCTTCTGCACAGACGGCAGACTCAGATGGACCCAGGGCCTCAGGACCCCAGATGTGCACATCAAGGCCAAATCCGCACTCGCTCCGGAAGGCAGCCGAAGGAGGAGACAAGGAGAGCCGGAGCTTCAAGGGTTTGTCAGAAGGAGCGACGTCGTCATTCTGCAATGCTAGCCTCGGGTTGCTCTGCCTCAGAGGTGATGGCCAGTCTCTCTGGTTCCCCGTCTGCGGTGTGGCCCTCACCTGCCGTCCCCCTCTCTTCCCGTCGCTGTCTGTAGCAGTGTTTTTTGATAGTTTATTTTTTTTCATCTTTTTTTGTTTGTTTGTTTGTTTTCTTTTTTGTTTCTGAGACCGGGTTTCTCTGTTGTAACTCCGGCTGTCCTGGAGCTCACTCTGTAGTTTTTGTTTTTAAACCTTTTTGACATTCAAATAAACAAGATTACCAAAAGTAGGAATTTTTCTGTATTTTTATAAAAGAGGGTCTGTTTCTGTCGGTAGCTGCATGTTCTCAGTAAGTGTGTGACGAACACACACATGACTCAGGGGTTACATCATGACCGTTCACGGGAAACAGGCTTTCACACTTTGAATACTTGTTCCAATTTGTTTTGTGTGTGTGCGATGTATGGAAGTGTCTTTATGTGTGCATGTGCACATGTGTGGATGCATGTGTGCATGTGTGTGTGTCTCTCTGTGTGCACACGTGTGGATGCATGTGTGCATGTGTCTGTGTGTCTGTGCACGTATGTGTATGTATGTGTGTGCTCCCATGCGAGTGTGTGCATGTGTGTGTGTCTCTGTGTGTGCGCACATGTGTATGCATGTGTGCATGTATCTGTGCGTGCACATATGTGTATGTATGTGTGTGCTCACACGTGAGTGTGTGTGTGCATTCTCTCATTGAGCTTGGACTCACTGATGTGTCTAGACTGGCTGCTCAGTGCACTCTAGAGATCATCTGTTTCCACCCTTACAAAGCAAGGCTTTCAGAGCAATTTTTCACTATCGTCTTTTACACAGGAGCTGGGATCCAAACTCAGGCCGCAGGAGCCAGCACTACGTCAACGGACCCGTCTCTCTGGCTCTCAAATGTTGATCTGCTGTGTTGTGATTTTTTGAATAAAGTTTTTAAAAAATATCTTGAAATAAATTAGATTTACAGAGGCTTTTTTTTTTTTTTTTTACAGGCTTTCTGGAGCCAGACTGGAGAGTCAGTGTTAGCATCTTAGATAATGGCTGGACTCTTGTCAGAACCCAGCTGTGAACACTGATAGGCTGATTTCCACTCAACTACAGGTCCACTCGGAGTTTACCAAGTTGTTAAATTAATGCTCGTTCGTCCGTTCCAGGACGCCACACTGCGTTCATAACAAGTTGAGAACTTTTTTTTTTCCCACGCAATTAGAAGGATAAAACTTCCTCTTTGGGAAGTAACAGTCCATGGACTTATGAGTTGAGCACAATTATTACATGAAGATCAAGATAGTGCTTTAGATTTTATGGTCCATCTAATCTCTGCTGGAGCGACTGACTTCTGACTTGCAGTGCAGACAGTGACACTATGTAAGTACTGTGTGGACCCAGGTTGCAATAAAACTTTATTTATAAAGACAAGTTGTGGGTGGAATGCATCCTGTACTGAAGGCTCTAAGGAGACCCCATTCTGCTCATGCAGTCCTCTGTGCTCACTTACTCCTTTCTCAAGTCCCTGGCCGCCACGGAGCCTTTTACTGTCCCTGCAGTTTGGGCTACAACAGGATATGGTATACTTAGAATCTTACAGTCCTTTCCAGACTGACTTCTTTTTCTTGATAACACGGATTGTTTCCTCAGTTGCTTCTGTTGGCTGGAGGGCTTATTGGTTCTTTGCATCAAATGATATCCATTCACTCAAACAGTTCTGGCAATTAGAAACAAAGCTGCTGTGTGTGTGTGTGTGTGTTTTCAATTTATTTAGGTAAACAACCGAAGGCTATGACTGCAGGTTCGTATGGCAGGAGGGTGTGTAGTTCTTGTAAGAAACTGTCCTGCATCTGCCCCACCGATGCTCGGACGCTCCGGCTGCCACATCTGCGCCCCACTCACTAGAGCGAGTGTCGCCCCAGCCAGCGTCCCTGACTTTAGCTACTTAGGAGGTCCAGGTCTGTAATTTTCATCTCCTTGCTGGCATAAGTCTAAGCATCTTCACACGTTTTCTGTTTCTCACTTTTGAGTGGGAGACCCGAGCTTTTCAGACCATTTCCTAAAGAAGGCTGTTTTCTTAGTTTTGAGCCTTATGAGTTTGCACATTTGGGTCCTTTGTCCATACATCATCTAAAAGTATTTTTTCTCTCAGGATGTGACATTATCTTTCTTATGGCAGAAGTTTTAAATTTTAATGACGATAGCTTATCAATTATTCCTCAGGGATCGTGACTCTTATATATTTTACCTAAGGACTCATCACCAAGCCTGTTTGCACTTGCTTCTAGGTCTGCACACCAGTTAGTTAATCTTCATGAGATCTGTCCAGATTAGTTTTTAAAAACATGCAGTCCAGTCTTCCCGGCATTTGCTGGGAATGCCTTCCTTTCCTCATTGTGTAGCTGGAGGGTGTTCACTAGGGTTGTAAACTATACCAGCGAGAATCTCCTTCGGGATTATCTGCCCTGCTTTTGCTGGTGTCTCTCTGCCCGAGTCCTGTATCGCCACAGTCAGCCCCCAGTCTGGCCGGTTCCAGCGCCGCAGTTCCTGTCTTCCTCAACCCGGGGCAGTTGCTTTGTGTACGTTAAGGTCCTCCTTACGATTCTACAACGTTTAGGGCTGTGATTTTTCAACTCTGTTCTTTCTCTGAAGGTGTTTACCAAAAGACTTTGAGCTTTCCTTTTTTCTTCAAATGTCCTTGGCATCCACACAGCTCTTTGTGCTGTTTCGATTTTCCTTCTGGGTTGACTACGAGCATGATGTTTTTTGTTTTTGTTAAGTTTCTGGAAGTTGTCAATGCCCTGGTTAGATCATATATACAACCCAGTTCGTGTTTAAAACTCGACAGCTGGAGAAGCCGAGCTTCTCTGAGTTTATAAGGTGTGGCTTTTGGCGTGCTCAGTGAAAAACAAAACAACTATAAAAAGGAATTTCTGAGAACATCTCGACTTATGAGTAATATTACTTTACTTCCTGCTTGGTCTAAGAGCTACTGATCCTCCTGGGAAGGCCAGGCTTCACCGGCCCTGGGAATGGGGCTGATGATGGGAAGGTAAAAGCGGGCAGGTGATTGCCTGCTCCCTTGTCTCACGAGTGAAGGTCTTGGGGCCCAGGGCGCAATGAAGGACCTAGGATCCAGGGGATATTATTACTGGGGAACTTTATAGAGTGACCGGTGTTGTCCTCATGAGAAAGAATGTGGATTTTTGTACTGATGTTTACCAGTGAGTTTTCTGGGTTTTGTTTTGTTTTCACCCTTAGCCTTCTGGGCACCAGGCCATTATGGATTAGCAATCTGTGGAAAACAGTTGTATAAAGGTTTGTTTATAATTTTAAAGGTGTCACAGACCTCCTGAACCTCTCAGTGTTAGCCTACCCTTTGGAACCCTGATTGAGAAGTCCCCATCTGAAGGACATATTTCCACATGTACATGAACATGTGAGCACTGCCAGAGCATGTACAAAGGTGTGCTCTCTTTGAACCATGCTCATTTTCTCCTAATGCACATACCATAGTCTGTCAGTAAACTATGGCCTGCTGCCCAATGAGGTTAGGCACTGGTTTTTGTGAGTAAGAGGTCATTGGACTACAGTCACAAAAATGGCAGTGAAGCCCACGGAGAGGGAGTGGGGCCTCCCTGAAGGTGGCCCTCACATTCCTTTGGTCTGATCGCCCCTGGGACCCTCCGCTGTCTTCTGCTGATCCCCGGGACCCTCCGCTGTCCTCTGCTGCAGGATCTGCATTCTTGCCTGTCCTGTTCTCTTATTGCTTCCCCACAGCAGAAGCTGTTCTCCATCTTCAGAATACTGTGTTCTAGCCCAGTTTCTTCCACTAAGACCCTGACTAGCTGGAACCTTGCTTTTTGGACCCAAACCTGGTCTCGGGCTGTCCTAGCCCTGATAATTTCTCCTGAGTAATGCTAATATTCTAAACTGGAGAAAAAGATCACTCCAATGTAGTTCTTCCTCGTGTGTCTCAGCAGAAAGGCTTGGCAGAATGTGGCAAGCCCTTCTTGCGTCATCTCACACCCTGACTAGCCTCACCCCTGCTAGCTTCAGATCTGTGCTGGGACCTTGCTCACTGGAACAGGTATCTGACCTGTCCGGCTGGTTCCTATAGTCCCTGCTCCTTAAACAGACCCTTCTGTGTGATGGCCAGAAAGTAGTTGTTAAGAACTCGAGTGGATAAAACCACTCTACTTATTGTTGACGGGTGGCATGTGTCTCCCTTTCTTACACGCTTGCTGGGAGAGCCCAGTGAGAGTGTGTCTTACACCAGGCCATCCTCCCAGCAAGCACTTCCATTTGTGTTTCCTGAGCCCATGAGGAGATAGCATACAGTGGTTTTAAGTTTCACTGAGGGACTGGAGAGATGGCTCAGCAGATAAGAGCACAGTAAACCAATATTCAACTCCTAGCACCCATTGACAGCTTACAACTGTCTGTAACTCCAGTTCCAGAGGACCTGACACCCTCTCCTGGCCTCAGTAGGTACCAGGCACACATGTGGTACACAGACACATATGCAGGTAAAACATCCGTATTCATAAAATATAACAAATTATGCATAAAATATTCTAACAAAAAGAGTTTCATTGATCCATTATTCAAGAATTTCTTGGCCAACTCCACATACTTGGATTAAAGGCAAGCATCGAAAGATGCAGCTGCTTTCCCGGGACCTTTCCATAAACAGAGGAGGTAATCGCTTAACTAGCACTCACCCTTTGAAAGGACTGATGTCTCCAGGAGGCAAAGGTCCTATATTTTGGCATAGTTTGCAGGCCTTCAAATGGCTGCCATGTGCTCACACTGCTACTGTCTGAGATAAGGAAGAAATCAGAGAGCCACCACTGCAGAGAAATAACACACACCAACCCAAAGCGCAGGCATATTGCTTTGACTAAAAAGGACTCTGCACAAATGTGCTTTCTGCCGTAAATGGTTAACTGGGAACCCCGGGCATTTGGTATCTTATGTCTAGTACCATTTGTTGACCTCTAAGCCATCTAAGGAGACTCTCACCTGCTTGGCCTCATGTAAAATCCATAGACGTGTGTCTGCCTCAAGGAGGTGTTCTGTACAGTCCAGAGAATGGTTGATGATAGCTATATTTTCTATTTTGAGTAAATGAGTTTATTAAGCACATAGTGAGCAAAGGCATCTTAGTCACTGTTCTAGTGTGGTGAAGATACACCATGACCAACGCAACTTATAGAAGAAGGGCCTTGCTTGCAGCCTCCGAGGGTTAGTCCATGGTGGGGAACACGACGGCAGGCAGGCAAGGTGCTGGAGCAATGGCTGAGAGCGACATCCTGGTCTAAGGGCAGCAGGAAGAGAGAGCCACTGGGCCTGGCTTGGGCTCTTGAAACCTCAAATGCTACACCTCCTCCAAGACCTCACCTCCTCCAAGGCCCCACCTTCTCCAAGAAGGCCACACCTCCTCCAAGAAAGCCACACCTCCTTCAAGAAGGCCACACCTCTTCCAAGAAAGCCACACCTCCTCCAAGACCTCACCTCCTCCAAGACCTCACCTCCTCCAAGACCTCACCTCCTCCAAGACCTTACCTCCTCCAAGGCCACACCTCCTCCAAGAAGGCCACACCTCCTCCAAGAAAGCCACACCTCCTAATTCTTCTAATTTTCTCAAGCCATTCACCAGCTGGGGACTGAGCCAGCAAGCAAACAGGAGCTTATGGGGATCATTCTCATTTAAAATCCACACAAAAGGTAAAAGAGCAAATAGTGAGCTGTGGAGAGAAGCTACAGGTGACTCAGTGAGATGCTGAGATGATGCAGAGATGACTGGAGTAGAGAGAGAGGAAGAGGTAACATCGTTAAATAGGGGGTGGGGCTGGCTTCAAACAGGAGCAGACACTGACCAGCGAGGTCCATTGAGGCAGCTGGCTGCAGTTCCTGGTTGAGATAGAGTCCAGTGTGGGACAGTGTCCCCGCAGAGCGTGCGGCTGTTTCGTGGCAGTCTCCCCACATCTCAGCCCTTCAGGCCGCCCACAGGAGCTGAGAAGCGCAGCTGTCCTCTAGTCCTTCATCATAGCGAACTCATCTGATGTGATTTCTCCCAGTTTCGTGTCCCAACCAAAACTTTCTTAAGTTGAGTTATTAGAGAGGCTCTACCGACTGGATGTGGTGCTCACTTCCTGACTACACGGGGGAGACTTTCTGGTATGGGGTGTCAGGTACTTGTCCCCATACTTGGACAAGCTAAGGGACAAAGCAACTTTAGGAAGAAAAGATTTGTTTTGGCTCAGAGTTGAGGGACAGTCCATCCTGGTGAGAAAGAAGGTCACGGGCACCCGGGAGCGAGCAGCTGCTTGCAGTCAGGAGGCAGGAGCTTCCTGACAGGAGCAACAATGCTGGTGCTCAGCCCACTGTCTCCTTTTTATCCAGTCTGGGACCCAGACAGGGAGCCGGTGTCACTCACATTTAGCATGTGTCTTCTCACCCCAATTAACCTAATGCAGACACTGTCTCAGTGACATGCTCAGAGACTTGTTTCCATGGTGATTACAATCTCATCAAATTGACAATTAAGATTAACTTCCATGAGCGTAAATGAACTCGGGAGATGTGGCTCAGAACCTCCCTTCGGGCTGCAGCCTGACTGAGGTGGAAGGTCTCTTTGCGCGTGACTCCCTGCTCCTTCAGGGGACCTCCCACTCACCCTTCTCACCTGCCTCAGTCAGTCTGCATTCTTCTTGTGGGATCGGTAACGGACATAAGTAATAGTTAACAGTTAACCAACTGATTTTTTCCCTAGAATCAGACTATCAATCAGCTATAATTAAAATCAAACAAAACTCGCATGTTTACCATTATTTTTAGAATCTTTGATGAGTCTTTCTTCGCATCAACAGGAATGTTTGTTCTGTGAGTTGCCAGACGCCAGCCCACGTGCCGCTTCGCAGGCAGAGGTCTGCACAGCTCCCTCGTCTTCCTAACCCGCCAGTTCCCCAGAGAGAAGAACCTAAAACTGTGAGCGGGTGGGGGAGGGTCACCCCCTACTGCCTGGAAGGGCTGCGGGCCTTACCCCTGGGGACTTGGACAGGGCCGCTCACACAGAGAAAACAGTGTTCCCAAGCACACGGCTGCGGGCAGTTATGTAATCAAGACTCCTGCACCAAACAAACGCGTAAAAGTGTTGCTTTTTCAGTGTTTGTGGGGATCTATTACGCAATCTGCATTCATTGCATTGACCTCGTAACCAGCAGTGAAAATCCCACTGAGAAAATAGCCAGGGTTGAGCCGCGGAGGACAGGGGTCATACAGTAAACAAGCACCTGACCTAACTTGGCCTCATTCCTTCTGAAGCGTCTAGACAAAAGATGGGTCCAAGATGTAAAACCTAAGATCTCACAAACAGGGATGCAGAGACATGAAAGAGATCGTGGGGGGAAATCCCAGGTCAACAATCGGTGAGGGAAATACACAAGCCGGCGGGGGGCGGGGGGGGCTGGGGGGAGGTTGGCAGTGCTAGAGAAGATGAGCAGGAAGGAATCGGTGTCCTAGTCTCCCCTCAGCCTTGGCCAGACTGAGCGCTCTCCCCAAAGGGAACAGGAGTCCTGGGCACACAAATGTGAAATATGGTGAGTTGGTACCCTGTGTTTCCTTTGCTTCTGAACAGCACAGACTGCTATCGGGCTATGAAAAGAACCAGTCTGCCAATATGTCCTTGTTTTTCTTTCCCAGCAAGAATGCTCTCAGAAGCCCAAAGGAGCATGACAGCCATTGTCACTAAATACCCCCAGGAACGAAGACATTGGAAGCTATACTTTCATGTAGGGCAATGGCAGCTGCTTAGCTTGTCTGATCTCGTGCTGTGGATTGGGTTTCCTCGGAGCCCACATGCCCCATTGTGGGAGTACACCAGGCAGGAGAATCAATTAATTTTACACTGCTTAGAGGAACACACACTTCTGCATAGAAAGAGACTTAAGAGAGGGTGGATGACAGGCCACCCAGGAGACGCAGGCCACCTCAAGATCCCTTTCCTGGAGCTGTGTGACTGACACCTCTCCTACCTGGATAACCTCCCTACTCAACGCTTGTAACTCTCCTGGGAGTTTGGGAGCAGAGGCAAGCAGAGGCTGTCTTATCCCAGGCTGAATGGTGACTAGGAAAGAAGTGCAAACTTCATCTGCCTCTGTCTCCAGTCCCCCCTTCTCCTGAGCACCTTTCACCCTGACCCACCTACCTTACAGAAAGGAAGAGAAGAATTCATGACAAGCCGGGATGTGTTCTTGACACCTGTGGTGGAAAGTTAACTGTTCAAGGCTTTTAAAATTGTGTAAAAAATAAACAAACCACACACACATACACATGCACACCCCAAATTTAGTGATTTTTAAATATATGCTAAATGAGTGACAATGTTTATCCTTTATAAAAGGCCTTTAAATACAGACAGACCCGGAGGAAAAACCATGGAAAGTAATCAAGTGGTATGTTTCCCCAGCGCACTGCCTTTTGACTGATCAGCGTATGCATTTTAACTTGGGCCAAGAAATCTGCCTCCCCTGCTCATGGCTCGTCGGGCAGCAGCACCAGGCACATCTGTCATCATGGCAAATGCTTTTCTGGAAAAGGAGTGAGGAGGACCGCGGCTCTGACAGGGTGTCACACTCGCATGAGGACGGGCCTTAGAATCGTAAAGTACGGCAGACTACTAAATGTGAACCACAGAGAGCCATTTCTGGAGGAGTAAGCCACTTGTCCTGAGGAGCTGTAGGAGATACAGAGACACTCGCAGGCTGGTCTTCACGGCTCTCGTTGGACAGTGCAGCCACAGTCGCGAGACAGGCAGACAGTTGTGTCACTGCAGTGCGGGCACGGATAACTAGGAGATGAATTATTCAGACCGGGCTGCTGTGGGAACCAGACGAGGGAGACGCAGTGCGCAGTGGTCGATCCAGAAAACCTTCATGGAGAAGAGGGGCGGGGTGGGTGAGCAGGGAAGACAGAGAGGAGGCAAATGCATATCGACAGCTTGCGGGGTTTTCTAAAAGGGCGTCTGAGGGGCACAGGGCTGGGGCCCCACACTGAAAAGGTTTCTGTCTGGAATTTTTTTTTTTTTGGTAATGCTAACAGGTGTTATCCTTTTTGTCACACGGGGAAGAAGAGGATGCTGAAGGCCTTTGGATGGGTTGTTTTCTATGCCTTTCTGAAGGGTGTCAACTCCGACATTGACTGTGGTGTGCACACTGTTTGGTCAGCCCCAGTTTGGCTTCAGTGGGGCACATGGTCTTGCTCCGACCCTGCACCTAGAGAGATATTCGAATCCCAGTGGCATTTTCTGTTCCATGTTTCCTGACCACCTGTAGATCAACCTCTCCAAACTTAAGATAACAGAGCTAGGTCAGTCCTGCTCCGGTCATGCTGACATTGTGGGTAATCTTGGCTTTCATACGAGGGGCATCCGCAGGCCACACATCTGGCCCATGTCTTGACAACATTCTGTGGCCACTCAACTCTTTTGCACCCACTTCTAACTAATTTCCAGAGAAGCTCCCGGAGCAGTGTGACACATAGACCTACTAAGAGCTCTCCCATGCCTCCCACGTTTCTTTTGGCCAACTCAACAGTGTTGACTATGGGGGATAAAGAACATGTAATATTGTGTAAAACACATTTGAAAAATAAATGGCTTCAAGGAAAGTAGTTAAGAACTGTAGGCTCACGAGCAGTGAGAAGTCCTGAGCTATCGGAGGGTTTTAAAACATGATGTCTATGAGAGATGCAAGTAAAACAAGACCCAGAATGGATGGAGGGGCAGGGTAGTTTCTTGACTGCAGGTATCAGGAGGTGATTGGAGACTCTCCAGGCTATGCGGAGGATGAAGGGGAGGCAGAAGGGATGTTCGTCTGGGGGTGCAGGGTTCAGTGTAAGTTCACAACCATTTCTCTGTGTCTCCCAGAGAAAGGCACTGCTTTTGTGGCGCTTGAGTGATTTTTCCTAGACGTATAGGACGGAGCCAGTGAGGGTGAGTGCGTGTTAGGAAGTGGTAGGCCTAGTGTAGGAAGTGTGGGAAGTATTAATGCTGAGGGAGAAGGGGAGGTGGGCGTGGTGTCAGAGGAAGGAGGAGGAAAACCAACGGACAGGCAGGGAAGAGACAGATTGACATGAGAGGGCTCAGGGCCACAGATGTCAGGAAAGTAACTTGTGACTTCAAAATGAAGAGAAATCCAGACATGCCGGATCCCCAGAGGTCACCACGAACAAGGAACAAACTCAGTCTGGCAGTGAGGGGCTCACCGATGCTCATGATGCTCAAGGCACAGTGACCTCCAGAGGTCAGCTGGAGCAAGCCGGCCAGGTAGTCACCTGCGCAGAAGGGGAAAACCTCCAACTCGGGAAGCGAGAGGAAGGGAGGCTGCACCTACAGTGCGCCTCTCTCTTCACACACGTGTGTGTGCGTGTGCAGAGCAACAGAGAGCAGCATCGGCAGTTACTCCCGGAGACTAACGTGATGACAGAACGGGTCGTAGTGACTGAGAACGGACGGAGAGGATGGGTCCTAGTCCGTCTCTTGACCTGTGTGTAAGCGTTCATCTTGGAGTACGAGTGATGGAGAGGCCACAGCACCGGACAGAAGGGGGGGAGGGTTGGTTCCTATGTCATCCCCGAAGCTACCATAGCAACACACCACAGGCTGCTTGACTCAGACAACAGAACACAGTCTCTTCACAGGTCTGAGATCAGGTGCCAGCATGGTCCCTTTCTGGGAGGCCTTTCCTCTTGGCGCCTTCACTGTGACCTCAAGGTGTCTCTGTCCTGTGCATGTGCCCTCCTGTATCTTCCCGCTGGGACAGCAGACCTGCTGGGCAGGCGCCAGGTTCTCATGTCCTTATTTACCCTGCGTCTCTCCTTAGAGAACCTCTTTCCACGGTCGGTCACACGGGGACCTATGCGGGTCTGGGGACACAGCTCTTACTGCAACCTTGTCCTTTCTCTTTAGAGTGGGCACAGGCAGAGGCTGAGTGGAGAGGAAGCTGACAGTGGCCTCTCCAGCATGCCCATGAGGGAAGCCATACCTTCCCTTAGGTCTGAAGATGGTGCAAGCAGCAACGTAGAAGGAGCAAAGGAGTGAGGGCCACGGGACCCACCTCGGAAATACTGACTGCTTACGTGCACGGAGGGGCTTAGACCTCCAGATGTCTGTGGCGCTGGAAACACGTAGTATCTCTGGGGAGAGCTGGGCATCTTGATGCCCCCAAAGCTGTTCAAAAGCACAAAGTAGAAGACAGCTCTCTATTTGTAAGTGTTCATTGTCATTTTTTTAACAATATCATGTATGACTACAGGGAGTTTTTACCTCCTGCATCGCTCTCTCTCCCATCCCCCCTCCTGCCGAGATAACTTCTTACTTAGCAAGTTTTCTCCCACTGTGATATCTCAGTCAGCCACTGGGTTAGGTGAAGGTTGGTTACATAGCACGAGTCGGGGGGGGCCTATTTACTAGACCACAGACAGCTTATCAGCAGCTCTGCCCCTGAACGAAGTGACAGCTCCTCACCCAGCACCCGCTGACTGTCTATCCCTCAGTAAAAGGTATGGTCTCACGACCCCCTGCCCCATGCATCGTAACATGGGGCCGGGCCAGTCTTGTGCAGGTCACATCTGCAGTAAGTTCACGAGAGCAAGGGCTCTGTCTTGTCCAGAAGACTCAGCTTCCCAACATTCTGTGTTAACCTCTGGCCCTTACGCTTTTGCCACCCCTTATCTTTGTGTGGGTGACACGTTGCAGTCATCCTGCCACCCTAGGCTGGAAGCATTCCCAGTAGTCACCTGCACCGGCCCAGGCTTCTCCTGATGGAGTTGTAGCACTTGGCCCTGGGGCATGATGGGATGCTGAATCCTGTTCTCAGCATTGGTGGCTGCCGTCTGTCCCCCATCACAAGACCGAGCTGCAGCACACTGGGTACCATCCCGGGCATGTCTGCAATGCAGAGCGATGCAGTGGGGAGTCCTCCAGGGTCTGCATGGTCACTGGACCCGGTCTAATTCAGGCGCTTTGTGGACATCCAACTCTAAGCTAAAGGCTTTCTAAACGTCATAATATTTAAAATGAGTAAGACACATGTATAGAGACCTTCCCTTTCCTCTCTCTCCCTTCCCCTCC
Source organism: Cricetomys ansorgei (assembly GCA_026225945.1). Classification (NCBI taxonomy): domain Eukaryota; kingdom Metazoa; phylum Chordata; class Mammalia; order Rodentia; family Nesomyidae; genus Cricetomys; species Cricetomys ansorgei. The sequence goes on from JAMJFZ010003978.1 coordinate 64,789, forward strand.
CCTCCCTCCTCTCTGCTTTCCTTCCCCCTCCCCTCTCTCTCTCTCCTTTCCTTCCCCTCCCCTCCCTCCTCTGTTCTCCCTTCCCCTCCCCTCCCTCCTCTCTCCTTTCCTTCCCCTCCCCTCCCTCCTCTGTTCTCCCTTCCCCTCCTCTCCCTCCTCTCTCCTTTTCTTCCCCTCCCCTCCCTCCTCTGTTCTCCCTTCCCCTCCTCTCCCTCCTCTCTCCTTTCCTTCCCCTCCCCTCCCTCCTCTGTTCTCCCTTCCCCTCCCCTCCCTCTTCTCTCCTTTCCTTCCCCTCCCCTCTCCTCCCACTGGCCCTTCCCTTTCCTACCCTTTCCCTACATCAAGAAACAAAATAGCCAGCACTGTCAACTACTGGTGTTGGTGGGGCCTCCTGGGAGGTCAGTCACTCCCAGGAGGAGTGGCCATGCCCCTAATGCCTGCTCTCTCTCCTTTCTTGCAAGCTCTGCAGCTTGTTAGTAAAACCATTATCCCAGCATCCTCGCTGGAGTGCCCTGGCACAGTGGTGTCTTGTCTCCTCCTGTCTTCACTGCGGGGACCCTCAGCTCCCCTGCCATCTGTGAGCATCTCCTCACTCAGCCTGTTTCTGGGCCAGAGCACCCACCTTTCTTCCTCCACATGCATTTCATCTGCAGAGGAAGCTAGGTTCTTAAGCACTGAAAGGGCCGCCAGCGTCTTGGATTTTACTACCCTCCCGAGAAGCAGAGATGGAACCTGACCCTCACGAGGCTTACAAAACATGAGCCGGCTCCCCAGACCTTCCCTGCTCACAGCTGAGCAGCATGGCTGAGCAGCTCCCCTGCAGCTTCAAGTCCCCGACCCCAGCGCTGGGCACGCATCACCAGGTGTCCTGGAGAACTTCTAATGGAAAATGCTGGTGTCCTACAGTAAATGCCAAGTGTTGGATTTACTTCCTGCCTATCTTTTCCTGGCAAATCTACCCCCAGCGAACTGCATCTTGAGTGTCAGCATCAGTCCCTGGGACTTCGTGTAATGGGATTAAAATGACAATGTTGTGAGAGCCCTAGGGGCATGCATTACAGTTGCCAACACGTTCTCCTGGATACATTTCCTGTGGTCTTGGACATTAAAAATGCACGAGGTCTGTGATCACTTAAGTTCTACGTTGGCAGTAGCCCCACGTATAGATCCATGCGGACATGAGCTCTCTGTCTTACAGCACACTCCTTCCACTGCGAGTGTGGTCTTGAATTTGCTCCTCTCAAACCTCCGGGAGCGAGAGTTACTTGTAACGTGGTCAGTGGTTCAGTTGTCATTAGTTGCTGAGATATATGCAGAAGGGCCGCCAGGAACATCCTTTTACTGAGGAGCCTGTGCATGTAGTTCCCCAGGTGAAGACATCGTGCCCCTGGATCCCTGACAGGTGTCAGAGCTTTGGTAGCTGGACCTTGAGGTCGGGCAGCTTCTGCTCTTGCTGTTCCCTCTGCCTGTGAGCAGATGCTGTTGAGGTCCCGGGGAAAGCAGAAGAGACACAAGAAGGGATTTGGAAGCTGATTGTACAGTCGGAAGTCAGGGATTAAACCAGTGGGAATGAGTCACGGAGGGAACCAGTAGTAGGGTATTTTGGCAGAAAGCCATTCCTAAGGATGGGAATTGGAGGGCATTTAGAGGGTGAGAGGTCAGAAGTAGTGGGGTTGGCTCATAAAGAGCATCCAGGAGGAAGGATAGGTACACACATCCAAGTCTGGCCTGTGCAAGGCAATATGGTGAGACCTGAGACATGGAGGAAGCAAAGGGGGTGGGGAGAGGCCACAGGCTGAGGAGGTGGGAGCAGGGTCAGGGTTAGAGCTTGTCAGTTAGACCAATGTTCATGCAGTCTGGTGACACAGCCCGCACATTTCAGACAGGCGCCTGCAGCTCAGGAGTGATCAGGAAGACACCCGAGTGGATTCCAGCTGAGCATCAGTGATGGGGGCTGCTCCCTGCAGAAGTGGAGCTGACTGAAGACACGGGCAGGTGTGTGCAGACAGTGGAGCTGACTGAAGACACGGGCAGGTGTGTGCACACAGTGGAGCTGACTGAGCACATGGGCAGGTGTGTGCAGACAGTGGAGCTGACTGAGGACACGGGCAGGTGTGTGCAGACAGTGCAGCTGACTGAGGACACGGGCAGGTGTGTGCAGACAGTGCAGCTGACTGAGCACACGGGCAGGTGTGTGCACACAGTGGAGCTGACTGAGGGCACGGGCACGTGTGTGCACACAGTGGAGCTGACTGAGGGCACGGGCACGTGTGTGCACACAGTGGAGCTGACTGAGGGCACGGGCACGTGTGTGCACACAGTGGAGCTGACTGAGGGCACGGGCACGTGTGTGCACACAGTGGTGCTGACTAAGGGCATGGGCACGTGTGTGCTCTCCTGATGTGGTGCAGCCCCGACCTGACCCCGGGTTCAGGAGCCCGGGTGCTCACGCTGACACTCTTCCACAGAGTCCCCAGGACTGGCGGAAATGAGACTGGCGTTTCAGTTCCTGATGTGCTGGATGACTTTCTAGGTAGCACGGTGGATGGGGACCTGACGGGGAGAGCAAGCTCCTGGGAGGAGAGAAACTGAGGTTCTGGGCCAGAGAACACCGGCTGGAAAGACAGGATGTGAGGAGGGCGGGCTGAGGCGAAGCAGAGGAGAGGCACTGCGGACTGGAGGGGGTTTTTGGAAGGCGGGAAATTTCTGGTCATTTTGAGCAGAAATGAAAATAATTACATCAGAGGAGGGTGAAGATACTGGTCTGTGTGCCACGAAATTCCTCCCAGCTGGCAAGGTCAAACTCTGAAAACAAAAATCTCTAGTTGATGAGAAAGATTGGTCAGGAAAATGACAGGATGCAGGCTTTGTCGTTTGGGGACGTTGCCATGGTTACCTTGATCCAAGCGCTATTCCGGGAGCTGCAGACATAGCTGGAGTCAAGGCTGAGGACATCTCCCTTGAACGGAGCTTGAGTACTTGTGGGGGAGACGTGGCCAGTGTCCAACATGGAGAGGGTGGAGAGGCGGGACTCCCACAGAAATTAGATTTGGGGACTGGATTAGAAGAGAATGAGGAGCTACAGCTCAAGCTGAAGGCCAAGCGAGCCTGTGGTTGGCCATATTGTTTCATTCTGTTTGTGCTGTCCTAGTATTCACCCGGAGACACTGTCAGCCTCTGCCCTTCCCCAGCATCAAGGTCTTGGGTATCCGGAGGCCTCCCTCCCAACTTAAGGACTTCCCTAGAAGGAACACTTCTCCAGGCCAGGGTCCCCTATGGACCGAAGACCCCTCTCATCAGGTTGGACTTCCCTTGATGCAGGAGGAGGAGCCAGCAGCCATCTTTCTTTGTATCATTAGAGAACTAGGCAGGAAGTGAATTGAGCTTCCTCAACCTGCATTTGCATGAAGACTTTCCTTTAACAGTTATCAAAAAAATACCTTCCACAAGTTAAAAAAGTGTAAATGCAGATTGAGTTGTCATCTTTTCACAGACTTTACTCTACAACATAAGCCTAATGTTTCTGTATCGCTGTGGATTATATGACTTAGTTCTACCCAAGGACGTGGCATTTAGAAATTTACAGGCCAGGCCTGGAGACCACCACATCTTGCCTTTCACCGCAGACTTCAGTGCAGAGACCTGATCAAGAAGTGTGCCCCAAAGTCCCATGCTTAACTCATAATGTAAAATGCAGCCCCAACTTTAAAAGCACCCAAATCTTTAACAATTCTATCTCTTCAGAAGCCCAAAGTCTCTTAACCATTACTTCTTATAAAAATACAACATTCTAACATAGAATGATGTGAACAGACATTCTTATTCCCCCAGGGACACAGCAAGGAGCTGTCATATTAAAACAAACCCCAAGCCCAGCAGGGAAACACAAGCTCCACAGCCCTTGTCCAGCCTCTGCGACTTATAACAGTGTTCTGGGCGCCAGAGGGTGTGGGTAGCCTCACACCTCCGGCTCTGTGCACCAGCCGTTTAGGCTGACTACCCTTTACAGGTGCAGTTCTCCTTGGTGAATATCTCTCAGACCCAGCATCTCCAGTATCCTAAGGTACTGCAACCCTATTGTAGCTGTGGCTTTGCCTTCGTAGCTTCAGGAAATGGCTTCTCCGGGTCTCGCTGCAGGGATCCGACAGTTGTTCCCATGACCCTGATGGTCTTGCATCTTTCACGCCTTCAAAACCAGCACCACATCAATGAGATGATGCTCAGGGGACTGGAAAATCTGCTGCTGGGTGGGGCTGTGGTCTGCTCACCTAGGTCTCCACTGCTTTTTGCAGCTGTGGAGGCCAGGCTGGTTGGCCTGGGAGTCTCCCGGGGAGTCTTGTCTCCATGTCCCATTTCCAGTTGGAGTGCTGCAATTACAGATGTGTGCTACAGAATCTGGCTTTTCACATCAGTTCTGAAGACAAGCTCAACTTGTCAGATCTGAGTGACAAGTGTTGAACTTAGTGAGCCATCTCCCTGGCTCAGGAGTTGCATTTTTAAAAATGTCCATCATGCACCCAGTAGTTAACAACAGGCACTGCCTATGACATACACGCCAAGCATTCTTGAAGTGGAATAGTTTCCGTTCTCTGAGACTGGGTTGCACATAGCCTAGCTGGCCTTGAACTAGCTAAGTAGACCAGGATGACCTTGAACTTCTGACCTTCATGCCTCTACCTCCTGAGCGTCGGGATTACAGAAGTGGGTCACCTCACCAGGCTGATGTGGTGCTGGGGACTGAACCTAGTGCTAGGTAAGCTCTACCAGTGAGATGACGCATGTCAGCCTTACTCTCTTGTTCTGAACTGGCTGATTCCGGTATAGCTTAGGAAAGTGAAAGGCAGCACTGGAAATATCAGCGTTATAAACAGACAATCCCGAAGAGCACCAGGAAGAGAACTGGAAATCAGAGTGAAAGTGTAATCCCCCGTCGACAGTCCCGATGCATATTCAAATATGACGACTCTCATTCTGTTATACAGGAAAACGTATCCAAGACTCTTACTTTGGATCTGAAAAGCTTGCGGCCAATAAATCACAAGGAAGTGTTGACAAACCCTCGCTGGTAAGGGGTGAGGAAGGCAGGCTCGCTGGAGAGGCGGCTTTCTGGGCTTTACCTCACACACCAGTAAGGACAGCAGACTCCCCTCCGTGAGGTCCCAGGTATCAGGAAACATTCCCTGCCTGTTACTGACAAGGCTGGTGAATTTACATGTTCCACCTGTCAATCCTGGCTCTGTGTTCAACTACCCGGAGCAGTATAACCACTGCACACAAGAGGTGCGGAAGCATGAAAGCAAGGCGTTCACCGCGCAGCCTCTGAGCACTGGCCGACCAGGCTGAGCTCACTGGCAGCCTATGGAGAACGCATGGGTTGACTTAGTAATGAAGTTACAGCAACGCTATTTTCTCTCAATGGGGGGGAGTTTATTAGCACAGCTAAAACTCTCAAAATAGTCAATTTCTAAATCGAAATGAGCCATTAGGGTGAGAGAGCCCCTGCAGATACCTGGTCAACGTTTAAATCAATAATGTTACATGTCACTGGCAAGGCATGGTCATATAGCAGAGAGTCAGCTCTGCTATTCCAAATAAAATCAGCGGGCAACCAAATATGATGGCATTTAAAATGACGGATGGTGGTCTCCTTACACCCCGCCCCTCCCAGGGTGCAGGAGAATGTGGGAGATTTACATTATTGGAATTACTGGAGAGTGACTTGCTAAAGAGTTTTTGATACTTGCTATGTTTGGGACCAACATGAACAGGCAGTGGTGACAGGGCAGCTTTGGGAAGAGGGACCAGATGGAAGCAGGACCCTGGGGTTCATGTTGGTCCCTCTGCTTCCTGGCTGACTGACCTGTGTTTTCCTCTGCATCCATCACCCATCCCTGGGTGGTGGGAAAGAGCAGTTCCAGAGGAGAGAAAGTCAGGGAGGTTGAGGCGTGTTGGGAGGGGCACAGCCTCACCTAGCCAGAGGCGCTGGGACAGGGGGACAGGATGGTACCAGGCAGAACTCAGGAGCTCTGGAGGTGGGAACAGGTGTCGTCCTTAGAGACCAGGGAGTGCAGAAGTGTGTCTGAGGGTCAGGCTGAGCTGCCCGGCAGGAGCTGCTGGCGCTGAGACGGGAGCATGGGTCAGGCACCCCATCTTTCCCCTGGAGGCTTCTGCGCCTGCCCAGCTGCCAGACCAGCCCCCAGTGCTCTAGCTCTTGAGAGTTTCTGTGACCCAGATGCCACAAGGGAGTTCCCAATAACAGACATTTATTTTCCTGATTCCCCAAAGTTTAAGGTCAGAGTGTTAGCAACACTGTATCTCTCTGAAGGCTCTGGAACATTCTGACCTTTGTCTGCCTCGTCCCAGCATCCCCTGGTGCTCCAGACCCTCACAGGCCTCACTCTGACATCACCATCTCACTGTTCCCCTCGGCGTGTGTCTGCGCCCTGCCTCTTCTGAGGACCCCTGGGCTTAGGCCTCATCCTGTGCAATCGAGATGCCTCACTTGAGTGTACCCAACATGGCTGAGGTTCTGTGAGCACGCGTGACCACATGCTGAAGTCCTTGCTGGACGTGAATTCGGGTGACTCTTCAGCACCTGTGTGTGTCACTCTCCCTGACCCCGCACCCTCAGGAGGGCCTGGTTCTGCTGCCCTTTGCCTCTTGGACAGTCATCAGGATTGCTAACCTGGGAAGAACAGAGCTTCCTTCCATGCTCCACCTTCCTTCTGGAGGCTCCACCTTCAGTATTCAGTCCTCGCCTTCGCGCTGGCCACCACCACAGAGCCTCTGTCCTGGGAGGAGCGTCCTCACACAGCTCTCCACGGCTGGGAGCGGAGTCCTTCATCCTCTCTGCTTCGCCGTCAGCCTCCCCTCCGACCATCTTAGCTCTTATAGGCTACAAAGGAATGCCTCACGGAATTGCCAAAACGTAAGGCGCCTTTCTAACCTACAGAATCACGTAAGGTAACTTTGGTAACATGTAGGGTCCTTTGTGTGTGCCGTTCTCGCAGACCCTGGACTGGCTCATGACGAGGTCAAGGATGACACTACATTACTGTCCTGTAGGTGGTAAATCCAGGCGGCCAAACACATGCTGTGGAACAAGCTAGCCCGAGACGTCACCCCCTGGAAAACACGGCTGGCCACAGAAATGCCTGTTCTGTGAAACCAATGACCGCCTCAGGTTTTCCTTGTGACATTCTGTGCTGGCTGCAGGCTTCTGTTTTTCTCGTGATATCTCTGACTAATTAAATATTAGTCCATTTGATTAACTTTCAGGAGAGAGGGCTTCCACGGGAAATAATGATTTATTCATCTCTACAATAAAATTGATTTTCGTGCACTTTCCTTATTTGTAGTCGAGGTAACCCGGAGTCTTCTGGGATCGTGGCTCCGGGAGTCTACACTGCATTTGGCTTTCTGAGTTAACGTGCAGGAAATTGAAGTCAGCCATTTAACCTTTGTGCCTCAGTTATTCGATTTGCAAATGGGCAATCATTAGACCTCTGTTAGAAAAGGAAGTGGGAAGTCTGGAGGGGTGGGGTTGGCAGCGACGAGCACAGCATTCAGTCTTAGGACCCCCGGCATGTGAAAGCCTTGTGTGCGTATAACACGACCTCCAAGTGTTTGCACGCACTGAGTATGACCAGTGTGATCAGCACTGTGTAAGTCATGGGCTCACCATGAAGCTGAATTTTAAAGATGGCAGAACCCTGCCCTTGGTATTTAATGACTTCCTGACATGATTAGAAGCCACAGTGCTGGTCATACCATGTGGCCCTTCCAGTTTATAAGGGTCAAATGTGAGCATGCTCTGACTGAACCTCTCAGATGGGAAGACATGGGAGGGGCCCGTGGGCAGGAAGTGGAAGCTTCTTGTAGCAAACAACTTGTGTCTTCCTGAAGGTCTCTGCAGCTACTCTCCTAAGAGCACAGAGAGTATGTTGCATGCCAGTGTCCCCCAAAGTGGGACCCCACACTGCAGGGGATGTGGCTTTCGGCATTGCATTCCCACAGAGATGCTGTTTACGTTGCTGCGTTCTGTTGTAACGTAAGTGGCAATGCCGTGGCAGTAAGTCTGGGGACACTCAGTGTAAATCAGCCAGGGGGAAACACAGACACAAATAAAGGGAGTTACGCACATGCCTGTCTGCGGTATTGACTGAAGCCTGGGTGCTGCTTGGATGAGCAAGGTGTGAGACTGTTTTACCACAATCCCCAGTAACCGGGACACTAGTCACAAAGCTTGGAAAACAGGTCAAATAGGAACACTTTGTTTTAAATCTCAACCCTTGTGCAGGCTCTGGTAATCTTTGCTTTCCCTTTACACCACGAGGCAACCAGCCATGTTGGAGAGCACAGGTCAGGCGTTGGTGGCAGTGCCTGGCAATGAGGGAGCCACTGAAGCTATTTGTACTTTAGAGTGGTGACAGCTTTGTCAACTTCACACAACTCAAATCATCCGGGAAGAGTCTCAGTGAGGGAGTGTCTACTTTGGGTTGGACTTGTGGCATGTCTACTGGGGATTATTTTAGGTTAATTGATGTGGGAAGATCCAGTCCATCGAGGGCATTACCATTCCCTAGTCAGGGGATCCTGAGATGAATGAATGGAAAACCTGAGCTGAACAAGAAAGTAAGTGATTCAGCTTCCATGAATTAATTTCTCTCAGCTGTTGACCTGTTGGGGTGTCACTATCAGTTGGAAGTTCCTGCCTTGACTTCCCCACAGTGATGGGCTGTCTTGGAACTGTAAGCTGCAATATACCCCTTTCTCTACTAAGTTGCTTTTTGTCAGGGTATTATGCCAGAGCAACAGGAATGAAACTAGAAGAGAAGTGGAGATGTTAATCCACAAGGAAACCCTTCAGGAGTTTCATCTGACCGTATTGGGAAGACGCTGCCTGTGACTTCCAACAAACCTGGGAGAAACGCAGACAGAAGTATAAAGTGTGAGGTAAGGGCTACAGGTCAAAGGTCACGCTTTCAGGGTACTTTCTGGGGACGGAAGAACGCATATATTTTGTTTATCTTTCAGGACAGTGTTGTGAAAGCCATTTTATCTTAGTGCTGTGGGTTTTATTTTGTTCTGTAGTGTTTCTTATGGTTTACCAGAAGTAAGCAAATGAAAGAAAGGACAAACGCTGGGGTGTCTCTAACAGTGGCTTCATCTCAGCACTGGCTGGGCAAAAGAGCAGGGGGTAGGGCAACTGTGGGGATCACAGAAACAGGAGGGTGGTGGATGTGCAGAGGGAGCAGGACAGGAAGGGAGGGAGTCCCACATGCCACTCGCAGCCCTCAGGCCCCTGGGCAGACGCTGGTCCTCCCTGTGCACTCTTCATGGACACAGGTTGGGTGCCCAATGCCTAACAGGTCTAGGTATCTGAAGTTCAGGGTGAGGTGTGGCAGGAGAAATCTCAGACCACCATCCTTCTGGATCTCATGTTCTTCTGAAGAGTGAGAAGGCCCTTGGCTAACACACAACCATATATGAATATATATATGTATACATATGAATATGTATATATATGTGTATA
>JAMJFZ010003979.1:0-86448 GCA_026225945.1 Cricetomys ansorgei
GATATTAGCACTCTATCAGAAGTGGAGTTAGTGAAAATATTTTCCCACACTGTAGGCTGCCATTTTGTGTTATTGGCAGTGTCATTTTGTCTTAGATAAAGTGACAATGAGGTTCCATTTTTTAATTATTTGATCTTTGTTGACCTGAGCTTTTGTGTTCTGTTCAGAAAGTTGTCTCCTGTGCCAATGCATTCAAGGCCATTTCCCACTTTCTCTTCTATCAGGTTCAGTGTATCTGGTTTTATGTTGAGATATTTGTTCCACTTGTACTTGAGCTTTGTTTAGGTTAACAAATATGGGGCTGTTTTCATTCTTCTATATGTAGATATACAGTTTGACCAGCACCATCTTTGTTAAAGATGTTGTCTTTTTTTCCAGTTGTATTTCTGGGTTCTTTATAAAAGATCAGATATCCATAAGTGTGTGGATTTATGTCTGGATCTTCAGTGAATACTGAAGTTGTTAATCAGCTGTAGGAGTTCCGTGGTAGATTTTTCTGGGGTCTTTTATATACACTATCATATCATCTGCAAATAAGGATAGTTTGACTTCTTCCTTTCCAATTTTTATCTGTTAAACTTCTGTTAACTTATTGCTCTGTCTAAAACTTCAAGTACTATATTAAACAGGTACAGAGAGATAGGACAACCTTGCCTTGTTCCTGATTTTAGTTGAATTGCTTTGAGTTTCTCTCCATTTAATTTGATGTTGACAGTAAGCTTGCTGTAAATTGCTTTCATGTTTAGGTATGTTCCTTGTATCCCTAATATTTGATATTTTAGCCAAAGGAATTATATTTCAAATATGAATACATTTATCTTTTCACATGTATGAGTATAGAACATTATATTAATTAGTATTTTATAATTACTCTTATTAATGCATTTTGGAATGGTTTTCTGGTTTTCAATTATATATTTTTCTCTGAGACAACAGAAAACTAACAAACTTATCTTTAAACATGGTTATATTATCATATATGTAGATTTTTAAAGACATATAATTTTTTCAAGTATTTTTACCTAAAACTTTTGCAAACAATTTATAATTTTTTCACTTTGTAAAAGATTTTGAAAAATCATTTAAAATGGTGTAGAATCTAAGATAAATTGTACTGTCTCATCTGTAATCGCAGACTGCATTTTTGAGAAAATTGGCTGCATAGATTATAGCTGTATAACCCTGTCTTTCCTTTGGAATAAAATGAGGGTGTTCTGCTTATACATTATCTCTGTCCCCTTGAATGTGTGCTGTTCTTATGTGTATAGCAAAGAATAAGAACTGGAACAGGTGCCAGCAATGGTAACATGCTCATAGTCCTAGCTAGATAGAGGCTGGGCTGGGAGTCGTTAAAGTTTGATGCCATCCCAGGGTCTGCAATACAAAGAAATATCATTTAAAAAAAAAAGAGAAGAGAGAGAACAATTATTTTTCTTTTTCTCTTACTTGGTGAAAGACTGAAACCAAGAATTATGTATGATCTTTCTTTAGAACTTTCATAAGCAGAAAGAAATTCATGGTAACCATATCTTTCACAGAGTCAGTTTGACAGTTGAGAGAATTACAGGATAAACTGTCAGGATTTAGAGTGAAGACAAATTATGACAATTAGAACTTTGACTCTCAATCATATATCATAACATAGACATAGGTATAATTTTTCTGTATTTTATTTTCTGCAATTTTTCTTTTGCAGTTTCAAGTACATAAAATCTTCTAGTGATTTTATAGTTTTAAGAGTTATCACTCTCTGAATGGATTTGAGGCCTACTCCATGAAACAGAATTCATACCTGCTAGGCTGTCCATAAAACTTAGACTATATTGCCCTTAGACCTTGGAGAAAAGCAGATACTATTGTTCTGATAAAGAAAAGTAGAAATAAAATGACATCTAACAACATTCTGCTATACCTATAGATCAGTGACCAGCTCAGTCATTATCAGAAAATCTTCCTCTTGCAATAGGTGGGAGCTAGCAGAAAGACACACAACTGGATGCTGTCTGGAGAGTGAAAGATTTTTGGAACCATTCAGCCCTAAATGAGATATTTTTACCAAATCTCTCTACTCAGAGATCAGGGAGCTATGAAGAAGAGGAGGCAGAAATATTGTAAAAATTAGAGGGGAATGACTGATTCCAAGGAAATAGTCCTCTAGATACAATAGGACTAATGTACATATGAACTCACTGAGACTGTGTCAGCATGCATAGGGACTGCATATACTCAAGCCAGACAGGGTTGTATCATTGAAAGGGGAAGTATACTTGATTCCCATCCTTAACCAGTAAGCTACCTGCAATTGACATCAGTTTACAAGTGAGAAATTAGATTCTCCAATGAAATCTCACTAGGGATATTATCCATACTTAAGGGTAGACCCCATGGCCAGTGATAGATGACCCCAAAAATGAACTCAATGGTATTTTTGTAGACTTTTTCTCCCATACTACTTTTTTTGGACATTCTATGTTTTAGCGGTCTCTTCTTTGTATAAAATGTTCTCCAATTTTATGTTTTTACAATTTCTGTGAGTGTTTCTTGTGTTTTCTTTTTTTTTTCCATTTTTTCCTTTGTTACTGTTGTTTGATTTCTAAGGAGTGAGAGAGAGAAAAGGCATGGTCTTCGATAAGTGAGGTGATGGGAAGGATCTGGGAAGAGTTAAGGGAGAGGAAACAGTGTTCAGATTATACTGTAAATTTTTTTCTAACTCAAAAAAGGAAAGAAAAAGTCAGACTATAATCTTAACATATAAGGTGGTATAATAAATTATCTGGCATCTGACTCTCTATATGTCGTCACCACAAGATGCAAAAACCTCAAATCTCAGGATTTTCATTTTCTTTAGTCTTATTCCTATTGACTTAACTTTTACCCCAGCCAGCTTTTGTCTGGTAAGCACTAACTCATTTCATGTATTCTGTTGAAAATTATCCCCTGTCTCAGAGCATGTGTCATTCTGGGACATGTTAGATGCCCATGTTATGTTTCTGTGAAGCATTCTGTACAATGGATTCTCAAATATTGGTAAGTATCAGTCTCAAAGAGTCAGAAACAAGCAGAAAGAAAAAAACCCAGATTAGTAAAAGGCACTATTGAGTACTGTGCCATTAATGAAATTGTCCATTACTGCATTTATTCTATATTACATGGTATTTGATCATTGATCAAAGATTTTGCTTTTATATTTCATTTGTCTTCTAGTTTTGTTTTGTTTTTTTGTTTTTTTAATTCTAAGATATGTTTATCCAAATGAAAGGAGACAGAATCACATTTTAAAACCAAACCAAAATAAACTATCCTCTCAAGACATAAAATATCCCACCACCCCTGCCAAGTCAAGCATTATAAATTGCTAAATATAAAAGAAAAAAGCCACAATGAAAGGTTGCAGCTGTACTTCAACTGACCAACTCTGGTATTAAATAAGAGAAACAAGTAAATTAAGACTTTGACTGAAATGATTAAGAATCATCAGGAAGATAATCTGCCTGTGTAAAAGATGTTTGACACTGATTCTGCTTCTAGATATCTATGGTCTCAGGAAGTAAATTCCTGGTCTAGGATGCTGTATATTTAGATATACTGATGGACATTTTCAAAAAATATTGCTATAGAAACTAAAGAAAATATTTATTAAAAGTTAGGAATAGTGCCTTTCTTGGTCCTTTTTTTTTATGTAAAATGCTCATCTGAAAGCCTGATGTATTGGTATTGGTAATCCATTATATATTTTTCTGTTCAAAGTAATTACATTTGTGTGCTGATATTCAAGGATAGGCCTGTGGCAAGATCAGTAAAGGCAAGTTCTGCATGTTTTAACACACTTGTGGAATTTCTATGTGGACAGGGTTTATATAAAACATTACAGTAGAATGACATTACAGTAGAATGAATAACAAAAGGAAAGACATGTATGTAAAGTAAGTGAACTGCATAGTATATTTTTGCTATTGATTTTTTTGTGTGTGATAATTTTAGATGAGACTTTTTCTTTCCAGTATAGACATTTGAGTATGAAAAATATAATTTTTGAAAATATTTTCTAAATGTTTTTTTCAAGACAGGGTTTCTCTGTTGTAACTCTGGCTATCCTAGAATTCACTCTGTAGACCAGACTGGCCTTGAATTCACAGAGATCCACTTACCTCTGTCTCCTAAGTACTGGGATTAAAGGCATGTGCCACCATTGCCTGGCATATTTTCCAGTTTTTATCTTTTTAATAGACAAGAATTATGTTGAAGAGAGTCATGAAGTAATCAGTTGAAGGAATTATGCCTCATTAAACTTTGCTTTTTACTGGCTAACTAGAATCAAGCATGAATAATATTGTCAATATTTACTAAATACTTATATATATATATATATAAGCCCCTACAATAATTTAAACAAATACACTTTCAGAAATATACTGAATTGGGTTATGGATTAATAGAGTAATCATTTTACATGTTAATGCAATGTTAGCCTACAATTATCAAGAATAAAAGCAGATTGAATTTCGTGTTTTAGTTCTCTAAATATATAAACTAATTTACAATTCCCACTGTTTCATAATCACTTAAAATTCTCTAAAAGTGTTACTTATGCACTTTAAGTAACATTAATTTCTATGTAGAACTAATTTTCCTCTATAATGTATTTTTCTATAATAGAATAAAAGTGTTTTGACATTGGGAAAATAGTTTTTCATAAATAACAGCTACTCAAAGCATATTTGAGGTAGATAATAAAATATAAATTCCAAATACTAGTTATTTCAGAATCATTCAGGTTTAGTTAAATATTCAGGCACTCTCTGGAGAAACAAACATCATAGGACTCCAGTTTGTCTCTGGACAATTGGGACACATTGCTGCAAAATACGTGGTTTGAAGTTGTAAGCTAATGACTAAAGCAAGTCAGAGGAGATTTCTAAGCCTATCCTGTGTACCTCAACTAGTAGTGCTATAGATTTAATGATACCTATATTATTAAATATAGTGAGAAATAAATTTATAATAAGAACAGAAAACCTTTATGTTACATTATTACTTTCTTTTATGTTATTTTCCTTCCACAATACCTTTGCATAAGAAAAAATCATTCTATTTATTTTTGCTATTGAATAATATTTATTTTAGCTGATTCATATAGAGTAAAAGGCAGCTACTATTTGTCAGCAAAGATAAATGACAAGCATAAAAACTATAAAACTTTCTTTTATCTGTTTATTTATTTTTGAGGCAGGATTTCTCTATGTAATCATAGATTGATGTCCTGGGACTCAGTACGTAGATTGAGCTAGCTCACAAAGACCTGCCTGTCTCTGCGTCCTTAATGCTGGGATTAAAGATATGAACCATCACACCTGCTGTCATAAACATTCTTGCCACAATTTGTGTTAAACACTATACAATATCCTGAGTGTCACGCAATGTAAATGCATACAGGAAAAAATTACCGCCTTTCATACAGCAGAACATGTGATGTGTAGTGTTTAATCCTGAGGACTATTATCTAGATATATTTAGTTGGAAATATTTGGGCTTGAAATAATAAGTAATTTCCAAAAAAAAGGGCAGGAGGGGCTCTTTCTTTTCCTAGGCAGTTTCCTTCTTCATTATAAACCCTAAATTTTCTCACATTAATGACTGTGACAGCAAGCAGATTTGGATTGTATTAGTTTAGATTTTATCGGATTGTATTTGGATTATATAACTTGTAAGCAGAGAATAAATAAACATATTTGCAGAAGCTTTAAAAAATCATCTGTTTTGCTACTTGAATTAAGTCTCCTTGTTTCTAAAACCTGCAGGATTTAGATGTTTGAGATCAAAATATGGCTGAATATTGGTGGCTCTCTGTGCATAGACTGCCACTGCAAAATTGATTTGTATGTTTCTATGTTTACTGACTTTTGTTTTATTTTTGTTGTTGTTGTTTTGATATAATAAAAATTGGGGTTTCAGAAGACACTTAAACTTTTATCTCTAAGACAGTTTACTCTGTTCTTGGGAGACTTTAACAGGATTTTCCTTCTCACTTGCTACTGCCCAGTATCAGTGTGAAGAGAAGATCAAATTAAGATTCTGATGTATAGTGAGAGGTTAGGTATACAGTAAGGGACTAGGGAAGAGAATCAGATCGCCCTTTGAATGGGAAACAGAATAGATAATTATAGATTATCAGGGATGGCATGGTGGGGTGTGTGGTTGGAACAGGGCGATGAAATGGGGAGAAGGGAGAGAAATTGGGTTGAGGGAAGAAATAAGGGAATGACAGCAAAAGCTAAAGGCTAGATGAGAAGTTGTATGGAAACCTAATACAGTAGAAGCTTCTTAAAATATATACAGATATAAAGATCAAGTAGAATTGTCAAATAATGGGAGAGATAGAGCCACAACAGACATCTCTCACCATCAAATGAAGCCTCCAGTTCCAGGAATCTGTTAAATCTAGTAGAGTTATTGGACAAAGGGATGCTCCTCTTGGAGAATTCAAGCTGGTGCCTACTTAGTGCCTCATTCCCTACTAACTAATGTTCATGGTACTGGAGGATATACTGCACATTATCAAAGGAGAAAGGTAAATGTCAACCTAACTGCAAATCCTTCTAGCTACAATGATAAACAGTCTGTAAGATATGCTGGTGCAATGTAAAGGAATAAGCTTATGTGAAAGCTAGGAAGGGTTCATAGTCCAAAAGTCTATATGAAGGAATAACATTCAGAGGCCTCTATGGTTTGGAAGGAATGTAGAAAGAATGTTAGGAATGTTGATATGCACCTTTAATCCTACTATTCAGAAGACTGTGGTGGTTCAGGCCTTTACTCTCTAAGACAGAAACAGAATGTGGAAGCAGATACAGGAAGCAGAGCTCAGAAAGAGTCAGTGTCACACAAGAAATGACTTCTGAAATGAGTCGGTGAAGGGGAGGCAAAGTGACCAACTAGAAGAAGAGTTAGAAGACTGAGTCAGAGGGAGGACATGCCCAACTTTCATAATATAAAAGCAGGTTCTCAGCTCAGTGCAGAGACAATTAGACAGTTATAGCAGGCAGAATGAGGCAAGCAGTCTGAATCAGGCAGATGGTGGACAAGACACAGAGACAATGAAGCAATCTAACTTGGCATAAGGCAGAGAGGTTGATTGAGGCAGAATGGGGCAGTGAGAGTTCATAGTGACACAGAAGCAGTCTGAGGAGTCTGAGGCAGAAACACAGAGTCAGAAAAGTTAGGTCAGAAACAGTCAGCCAGTTCAGAAGAAACCAATCAGCTTGGAGAGGAGTTTGGTCCAGAATAGTAAGTACGTTGAACCAGAAGAGTCAGAGTTCAGAAGGAGCTAGTTCAGAGTGGCTCAGTCAGCAGTAAGCCCTGGAGGCTTAAATGTTCTAGACAGCCTCTAGGCAGAGACTGAAGCCTTCTACTTCTTGGCTTAAGAGTAGAATGTACAGAGGCCAAGTGGTCTAGGACTCCAGGACTTCAGACAAGAGCTAGAGATTGACTAGATAAAAGAATAAACTGTCTTTGAACCCAAATCTACAGCTACATCTGTCAAGAATCAACATCTACAGTGCAATCGTGGCACAATTTTTTGTTGGAGTAACCAACCAAGATCTGATTTGATTTAAGGCCACCCCAAGAAATGCAAACCATATCTCAATATTGCTTGGGTGACTAAGAGACTGACCAAGATAAGCCAGGGACCTAGGAAGAAATACTGTTCTGCTAATGGAACATACTAATAAAATGAACTCAATGATGGTTTTTCAGTTTGTTTTTTAGTCTTTACAGATTTTGTGCATATATTATGGTTTCTGTTTTTGTGCTTTTATAGAATTATTATCTCTGCATATAGACATTGAGACACATAGGTTTGCAAAGACAATCTATGTGTTCTTTTTCAGGTGTATATTTTGTTGTATGCTCAGTAGTCTCCCTCACAAGGACTGTCTTTTATGGTGTCAGAAATTGTCATGCAAACTTCCAAATGAAGGAAAGCAACCAACAGCCCTACTAAGTTATGACACTCATTAACTATGACAATTACAAGCATGACAAGATAACCTTAAAGATGAAATAATGTCATGCATGTCTTGGTGGTACTCAATAGCTCTAATTGTACTTAAGACCCCTTCAACAAGAGGGAAATCATGTCTGGTACTGGAAAAATAGCCAAATTCTCAAGGCTAGTGAAGTCTTGTATTATGGAGGAGAAAGTACAGAAATAAGTTTACTAAACCAGGATAATATCTAACTATACTCTAAATATTGGCCCTTATACTTAGAGATAAGTGTCGTCCTCACCACTTATCAAGGAAACATTTCTTTGCAATATAGAGAGACTAGTATAGAAAATTACAAGCAGTCAAAATGCTGAGCTATGGAACCTAGTCCCAGGGAATTCACCTAGAGTACATCCTGAATGTAAGTCTCAGGAATCACTGAGGAAAGGGGATCGGGGGAGGAATGATTGTAAAGGCAGAGGAAAAGGAGTTTGCTGTGAGATTGAAGATTCTAGTAATATTCTAGTATGGGACACTAGCTCCATGAATTCTCACTAATATAACTTATCCAAGGAACAAGAACAACAGCAATAGACATACTAATGTAAAGGAAAGCCCAGAAGGCCTTAACCCTGCACGAAAAATAATGGGCAACTAAAAAATGCTAAGCATAGGAGATATAATATTACCTAATGGAGGACACACTGTTATCTGATTCCAAACAGTCAGCCTTAAAAATATCCATGCAAATAATTTTATACATATTGAGCAGGTTAAATTTATGTGACATGTTCAATCTGGATCTTCAACTACTACTGAGGCTCTCAGTAGTATCAGTGGTACTCTCCTGGCCTCTCATAAAGCCAAGCCCCAGCTTCTGTCTATGAACCCTTCATTCCTTCGAAACAGGCACCACCTGGATGAATTTTACAGTATCATATTCAGCTACCAGCACAAGCTACAATCTCGATCAGTTCTGAAAGACAGCTTCTGTGTGCTGACCCTGAAGGAACGCTTTCCAGATTTTTAGAGTCCAGTTTGCAGGAAAAACAAGGGGTAATCTTGTCTGCAGGAAGGGTTTCCTCATGAGTTGTAGTTCTCATCACTATAGCAGATGTTTCTTGTCAGGACCACCTCACCTCACCAGTATCTGGACAGCTTTGCAGAAAACAAAACAAAACCAAACAGAAAGGATTGTGCAAACTCTAGAGATTATTTTTTTTGTTTTTCCTTGTCTCCATGTTGGATATAGCTGGCATAAGGTGCCCCATCTCGCAGGTGCCATTTGTAGTTGGCACCTACTGTGTAGGCCCACCAAGGAAGACAAAGAGGCATCATATGTGCAAACCCTACCAGACCTCAGCAGAAGGAACCAACATCCTGGCCAAGGCCATACTGGACAGTGGAACCCTGAAGGTCCCATTTGAGGTGTTTTTATTAATACAGAACTCCTCAGGTGTTCTACTGATAGCACATGCAGATCATTAAAAATCAAACATCTACCACATAAATTCAATACCAGCAAACAATACAAAATGCCAAAACCTAGGGAGCCCCTCACCCAACACTGCATAAAATAATTATTTTAAACATCACTAAAAATAAACTTCTACAACATTAGAGTTTTATTTGGTTCCTACCTTCCTTATCTTATATCCCAGAAAATTGCCTTTCTTCCCTATTCTCATGAAATCTACCTATGACATGACTTTTAAAATCACACACACAAACACATACACATATAAACATATATATGTATATATGTGTATAATTATATATCTTTATGTGAAATTAATCAATATAGTTAAATATTTTAATATCAATAATCATCACAATGTCAATAGAAATCAACTTTAATTACAAATAATGTTGAGGGACATTTGGAGCTTCACAGCTGACAAATGAAGAGCTTTGAAGTCATAAGACTGGCAGACAAAATTAAAAATTCAACTGATTTCTAGCACAATTCTATGCAAAGACAGCTTTTATTCTGAAATTTGAAGAGACAGAGGAATACACAGCTCCAAAACTAAGACAAACATACTACAGAAGCACTGGAAGCTGTAAAAGGCAGGATAATCTGTAGCTTATTTGGGATCAGTGGTTGGAGTCTGAGGTCAGACTATCATGAACACAGGAAGAGTATAGGTTTTAAGATTGTGCATACCTTTCTGCATTTCTCCTTTGTCTCCAGGAACAACACCTGAATTTTGTTGTAGTAATCAAAGCATGATGTTCTCCTGGCCATGGGAAAGAAGAATAACACTCAACTGTGTCCAGCTCTTCATCAGTATGCTGACAATAGAATTCTAAAACTGTGCCACATAATGAAATTGCTAATTGGCCCTTTATGTGTATATTTTCATTTTCACCTTAGTAGCAGAGAGAAAGAATAAAAGGAAACCATGACCAACAGATATCAGGGATTCAAAAATAAATAGATAAAATTGAATGCAAGACAGAGAGTAGGGGGACATAGAGAAAAATTAATTGTGCTAGAGGAGGCACAGAAAGTCTAGAGAAATCTTGATTCCCAAGACATGGCAACAATGAATAGTTGAAGATTTATCAGTAGATTACATGGCTTACTCTGGCTCCCTTCTATGGAGTCTACCACTACCCAATCAACCCTCCAGGGTGATTATAGTACTAGAGCTGGTTAAGATACACAGGATCTTATAGAGGAGATCTCCATACATGAACACCCAAGTCAAGTAAAAGGAAGAGGAAATAAAAGACATTAGAGAAAGGTGATGCCTCCAGTTACAATGAAAAGAAAAAGAACACAGCCTAACTTCCAGCTAGTTTAACATATATCCCTAAATATTTAATTCACATTAGCTTGTATTCTCTATTGTCTAGTTTTCTGAATATATTCGAGTACATCTCAAAAACAAACAAACAAAGGCGCAGTCTGAAGAGACAAAACATTCAAACCAGACTCTGCTATAATGTAGATGTTGGGACTATTTGAAAAAGACTATGAAGTAAGTATGATCAATACATGAGGGTTCTTATGGAAGCATTAAAGAATATACATACCAACAGAAGGACAGTAAGTGTGGAGAGACAGAAACTTTAAGAAAAAATTAAAAAAGTAAATTATTGGAATAAAACACGCTATAATAGAAACAATGATCCCTTTAATGGGCAGATCAGTAAATTCCACATAACAAAATGAAGGATCAGTGGTCTTATAATAGTTCAGAGGAATAAAAGGTAATAATGATAGAACATTGAAAATACATACAGTAATATCAAAATAAAAAACAATTTCTCATTTAAAATAACAGTAAAAGTATAAAGAAGAACAATGTAGAAGAAACACACAAATAATGATATAGCACTTTATTAGAGCTATGATATCAAATCACATACTTGAAATCTGAGAACATCAAGTAATATTTCATTTTTCTGAAATGGGCAATTAGTTTAGGTCGAACAAAATCCAATGAGAAACTATATAATATTTGCAGCATCCAGTGACTTCCTTCACAAGGGAGTGTTATAGGAAAGAAAACACAGTAATTTTCAAGCAAAAACCTGACAGATACTTCTTCCACTATGTGATGAAGGTGACCTTGCCAAGGTATATTGTGTTGGCAGCATATACCATGCCAGCATCAGAAAAGCATAATACTAAATATCTGTTTAACCTACTTCAAAAACTGCACAAACCTATGTTAATAGTAAGAAAATCATAAAATAAACCACAAGAGAACCACAGTGTAGAAAATAACTAAGTACAAATCAAATTACTATAGTCAGAAACACAGGGGAAATTTGAGATGTTGCTACAGTCTAGGTCTACTTAAATAAATATAATATCAAAGGTGGTATTATTACTGAATGAAATATAGGGCTTTGAATTGAATCAAAGAACATAAAACAATAGCATGTTCAATGGTAATATAAACTAAATATTTACAGGAAACTACATATCAGATATTTTGAGTTTACAAATATAATGTAAATAGGACAAACACAAAGCAAAATACTTCAAAATGTTTGATTTTACATGTTTATACAATGTTTGGACTTAAAGTTGCCTTTTACTTAAGATACCAGGGCAGATAACAAAGCATTGGATTAGAAAAATCTTTCAAATGCATTTCAGACATAGGAAGAATCTAGCTGAAAGTGACCCAGAAGCCTTTCCCTCTGTACAAATATTGTAATGTTTGAAGATACTGTGTAAGCTGCTAAGAAAGAAAATCAAGCAATACTTACCAAGTTGTATAGTCTATAAACTACAATAATAAAAATAGCCAACAAGGCAAGATATACCAAGGTTACAGCAGGTGCATTTATATCTTGGAGGTAATCAATAGTTCTCTAATTGAACATATAAGCCGTCTCAATAGGAAGAAATTCATACCTTGTACTGTATATCTAGTCAACTACTCCTGGATGGTGATGTCAGAGAACCTGGGAGGTGGAGAACCTACTACTACCACTTTCATAAATCAGTATAAGTCCTAACCATATTTTAAATACCTATCCTTATACTCACAGAGATGTATAGTGCTCACCCCTCATCAAAAAAGTTTCTCTTTGCAACAGACTGAACCCACTACAGAAATCCATAACTGGTAATGAGGAGGGCAGCTGACAGTGGGGTTCCCAGTTCAAACTAATACATCTACAATACAACCTTCAAATCTGAGGCTCAGGGAACATTTCAGACAACGGAGTAGAAATGTTTTAAGAAACAGCACCAGGAAGACTTCTGTGAGATATATATATATATATATATATATATATATATATATATATATATATATATATATATGAAGTTATACCCAGGAAATATAAGAATATGCTTTACTAATCAAGACCTGTTCTATGACAACATCACTTGGCATGCCAATGTGCATGGGGAAAGTTTCATAAGGCTCTACCCCTAAAGGAAGGGCCTTAGGTGAATAGCGGCTTCTGAGAAAGAAAGAATCAGTTTGTTCCCAGGTCATGTTCCTAAAAGGTTATCCAATTCCAAGGAGTAATCTCTAAATACATACATATGTAAACATAGAAGCAACACTAAATGAACTCAGTAGACTGTGTATACTTATGTGTGTGTGTGTGTGTGTGTCAGACACTTAAAAATCAAAGACATACTTTCATAGCACATAAACACACATAGATAATACACACATATGCACACACTGTACAAAAAGCTTTATACATAAATTGATAATTTTATCTAAAGGTGTGGATAAAGAATTGAAGTAAATCAATATCATAATTTAGTTCTCGTGTAAAATAATTACAGAATTTGGACACATTGCTTTTCTGGATATATCAGAGCATAATTGATAAATAAACTAAACAGTTTTTGCTTGAAATTTTCTTAGGATAGTCGATAATACTTTTTTCCTTTTAGACCTAAAAAGAGGATAAACTACTTTGACACTATTTTGAAGGATTTAAGCATGTTTCAGTGTATCTGAAGCAGATTTAATTTGAAGATTCCTACAAAATTACTCAACATTAGAACCACATTTTCAAATGGGAGATAAAGAATCTCATTTATTTGCATCTGGAGAGCTTACTAATGAGCAAGATGGGAGGTTAATTTGGTCCCTTGATTAGCAAACCTGTCTTAGGTTTCACCCATATGTATGCCAGCTGACTTTGCTATGTAAGTGAAGACCATCTTGCTGTACTGATTAGCAGGGTATTTTTGAGGTTGGACTTCCTAAGGCAGCACTTTTTTGTTTGTTTGTTTTGTTTTTTTTATCCTCATGACTTTTGGAGTATCTTATTATTGACAGATAAAACAGCTTTGAGAGGCTAGTGATCTGCTACAGGATACAAAACCCTCTGAACAAGGAAAGCACTAGGCTTGTATTGAAATCTCAGTTGTCTCTATATTTTTTTCTAATTTAGTGTGTTGCAAATAACACTTAGGAGTTGCATTATACTAATCTGTCCCCAAAGTATGTTTGTATACTGGCCCTTGCTATTGCAGAATATGAACTAATGTGGAAATAGCATCTTTCTGGCTATAATCAAGTTAAAGTGGGGTAATAAGAACGAATCTCAGGTCTGATATTACTGCTTTTTTACTCAGAAGATATTTTTCTTCTTACAAAAATTTTATCAGATGTAATAAAAACCTTACTTTACAATTTATTGCAGTAAAACACATAAATAATCTATTATGGTATGTAGTAAGTTTAATTACTTTGTTTAATGATTACACATACATATTATTAGTTTAAATGGCTATATTTATTTGAATAAGTTGCATACTACTTTCTATAGTAATATTACTTGTAATTTAATTTTCTGTGATTTCTTAAGATCTTAACTGATAGTGACCAAAATAATTGTTTGTAGCTGTTGATTCAAGCATAGATTCAGGGAAAACAATTTTTATTATTTGTCTAATTCAATCACCAGTCCTTAGTCCTGGAATCGTGGAATATTTCAGTATCAGTTAAATCCAGTCTTCAAGATGCTAGCTCAGACCTATAAGGTTTCAGCCTAGCCTCCATACAATCTAGACTGTTAGCGCCTCCACTGCTGACTCAGCAACTCTGACTGGCTTCCTTTGGATTTCAGAGCTATAGTGAATTCAACTGACTCTTCTGGTTAAATTCAACTCATACACTGTTCTGGCTCCAAGCTGACTGGTACAAACTGACTTTCTGAGCAGACTGGGCAAAGGCTTCTTACTTTGGCTGTCTCTCACTACTTCTGTGTCTCTGCCTCAGATTCCTCTCTTTGCCTCTGTATCCTGTCCCTCTCTGAGCTCTCATTGCTCCATACTGCATCAATCAGCCTTGCTGCTTCTCTGCCTTATCCTCAGTCAGATTGTTTCATTGTCTCTGTGTCTTGTCCTCTGCCTCTCTGAACTCTTTGAACTGAGAGCCTGCTTTTAAGAAAGTTAGGCATGTCCTCACTCTGCTAACTCTTCCTCTGATTTGAGACTTTGCCTGCCCTTCACTCTGACTAATCTCAGAAGTCATTTCTTGTCTTACACTGAGTCCTTCTGAGCTCTGGTTCTTGTCTCTCAAGTGCTGGTGTTAAAGATGTGCACCACCACTGCCTTCTGAATACTAAGATTAAAGCTGTGTGCTTCCACCACTTTCTGAATACTGGGATTAAAGGTGTGTACCAACATTCTTTCTGCCCTTTAGCACCCATATTGCCAGATTAAAGGATAAAATATTCCTCTACAGTTGTTAAAGATGAGCCACACAAAAGATTTTTAAGGGAAATAAAGTAAAGAAATATACCATTGCAACAATATTCTATTATACTTTATCAAAGCCAGTTCATATAATTTTCACTTTTACACAGAAAAATACTTACATGTGAATATTTCATATAATTTTCACTTTTACACAGAAAAATACTTACATGTGAATATTTTATCCATTAATAAACATGATTTTGTACTTTTGAAGTGCATCTCTCTAGTTGCAACCTTGTCTTTCATGCTAAGGACAGCAAGTAGAGGAATATTCTCTGTCATGAAAGGGCTTAATCTTGTCATCTCATGGTTGTCTTTGTGGGTTAGTATTCACCTCCCATTTAAAACACAATACTCCAAGTTATCAAAGAATCATTCTACCTGTTTTTTTATATATCTAATTTAAAATATTCATCTTAATTCTTTAGACATAATTATTTTTGATGTGTCTGCATTAGTCTTAGTTTCAAGTGAAATGGTTTATTTCTGGATGCTTTTAATCTTAACCACTACCATTAGCAAGAATTAAATTGTCTAAAACTTACAGGAGGAATGTAAAACAAATAATAGCTTTTATAAGATAGAAATGTGCATGCCCTTAGACGAGTGGATGAAGAAAGAAATCTACACTCTGTATCTGCTAGTTAGAGTTTTATATTGGACCACCTATATCCATATTTGTTTAAATGAATTGGACAGTATATGAACTCCAAGCTTTTATTTTCTGTTTGGTATAAATCAAGTAAAGAAAAAGCAATATATTAAGTTCATACTTTAAAATTATTTTGACAAAGTAAACCTCTTTTAATCAGTACCTGTTAGTACTTGGGACTGCACCTTTTGCAGGTTTTTAAATGTCTGTGACTGATTTTCCCTTCAAGGACAACAAGCTTTGAATTGAAAAAATTATTTGTGGATCTTCAAATGCACTGTTAAATATGAAGCATCATACATTTACTGGAAAGCTGCATCTCAAATCTTCTTTTGTACATTGATATTTGTTTAGCTACTGTTTCAGTTTTATTTATCCACTGTAAGGATTTTTAAAATACGTAATTTCCACATTTTAAAACATAACAATCATTAAATTTTCATAAATACTTGTTTGGAATGATACAGGCAGAGTTACTGTTTATTGGCTGAGCAGCTTCATCCAAGCTGTATCAATTCAGGAGAGTTGCAATCTTCTCATCTATCAAGTGATAATTATAATAGTTTGTAACTCAGCAAGATAATATAGTTAAAAAAACAACTAATGTTAAAGACTTTTTGTCTTTTTATGAGCCTTTCTTGTATTCATAACTGTATAGTATGCATATTACATGTGTATAATACTGGCAGTTTGTAAGCTCAGTAGTGAAGAATAAACAGGGCAAGCAGCTGAGCTTGTTAGAGAAAGCTATTTAAATTAAGGATAGTTTGCACAGACCATTTTCATTTGGTAAAGGTTTTGAGCAGATCATGAAATTAAGTGAATGATTTCTAAAAGTATCTGAGGAAAGGGGAAGTGCTAAGTATTGAGTCTTGGGTACCACATGTTTGGTATTTTTCAAGTCACAGTCAAGGGTGAATAAAAAACTTAGAACAGATGGAGTAAACACCAGAAAGGCAATGTGAATGAGCTGAGCATGGGAGAAGGGGCAAAAGCTGCCCACTGTAGTACAGAGGCTGGTGTGAGGCTGAGTGAGGACCTCAGTCATGGAAGGCTCCAGTATGGAAGTTCTGTTCTGTTTGAGTAGGGTAGCTTGGTGGTTCCTGAAGAATAGGATGGTAAAAGCAGCTTGGAAGCACAGTGCACCTGAGGCACTTTTGCATATCTCTGACTTCCCAAGGTCTCTTGGGCTGCTAGCGCTGCCTAGGATGCTTTTGAGCCATTTTTTGTGCCTACATTATCCCTTAATGAGTTATTATTTTATACTATGTTAAAAATCTACCCTAATCATTGTTTCTAAGGTTTTCCTGCAATTACTTCTTCTATATTTACCTTCTAAGTTTTCTTCCAAAACTTATATTTTTTATATTGTCACTTCTTTAGTGTTCATTCACTAGCATAAGAATGAAGCCACATCTTTTCTTTTCCAGTTCCTGTTGTCTTTGTTGTAAAAAACCAATGGCAACATGGCATGTATTCATTTATTTTGTTGCAAATCAGAGTTAGGCAGAATTATTTATAACATGTTGATAGAACTATAATACACTAGAGACAGAAAATGATTTGCATTTATTTATGTGTGTGTGTGTGTGAGAGAGACATCCCAGAAGTACACTTACACACAGGTGCAATAATGTGAATATATAATTTTATTCATGTAAAGGGTCAAGTCAAACTTTCAGTAGATGAGTTTCTCCTTCCATCATGCTGTTCCTTGGTGTCAAACTTGAGTTATCAGGGTTGTATAGCAAGAGCCTTTACTCATTGAACATCCTACCACCCCTAGAGATTTTTTATTGAGTATAATTTATTTGAGCTACTTTGGCCCTCTTTATCAAGGAGTCTTCAAATTCAAGTCCTTGTAACCTACCAGGCATAGATAACCACTCACAATTACTCTCAAAGTCTTGTCAAGCTCATTTTGCTTCTTTGAGACAAGTTGCAGTCATTTTTTGTTGCTGTTGCGACAAAATACTTGACAATGTAATCTGTAGAAGGAAGATTTCATGTTGGTTAATTGTTTGAATATGCAGACCACCCTCATAGGGACGACCTAGTGGTCTAAGCATGAAGTGGCTGATCACATTGAATCAACATTCATCAAATAGGAAGAGATAAATGCTCCTGTGCTATGCCTCTCATTTTCTCTTTAATATTTAGTTTGGGAACCGAGCCCACAGGATGGTACTACACATTCAATAGGTTTCCTACCAACTCAGTTAAGCTTCTCGGGAAATACTTTCACAAACATATGCAGAAATTTGTCTTTCAGGTGAATCCGAATCACATGAATCAGACAATATTAACTATTGTGCAGTATCTTTCTTTAGTTGTGAGTAACCTAAAACTCACGTTATAGTTCAAGAAGTCCTTTAGCTTTCAAGATTCGCATTATTCTTCTCCCTAGAATAAAAGGATTGGAGGCACATATTGCCATGCTTACATTGCTTTCTTCATCGCTGTCTGGTCATTTTGTTTGGATTTCAGCTGAAGTCCTTTTGTAATCATTGTACTATTACTGACCACCCTAATAATTTTCCAAATCCTGGCCTTTTCCCATTGTCACAACCTAGTTAAATGTATGTGGTCAGGGTTCTCTAGATAAACAGAATTTACATAATAAGTTTCTCTCCCTCTCTCTCTCTCTCTTTCTCTCTCTCTCTCTCTATATATATATATATGTCTGTGTGTGTATATATGTGTGTGTGTGTATATATATATGTGTATATATATATATGTGTGTGGGTGTATATGTGTGTGTGTGTGATATATATATATATATATATATATATATATATATATATATATATATATCCCAAGATTGTGGCCCAAATTCTCTAGATCAACAGAATTTACAGAATGAGTCTCTCTATATATATATCTATATCTATATCTATCTATCTATATCTATCTATCTATCTATCTATCTATATATCTATATCTATATATCTATATATATATATATATATATATATATATATATATACATCTCAAGATTGTGGCCCAAATTAAAGGTGAGTCTTCCCAAATCAAAAGATCTGGAATCAAGATGGATTTTTCCACCTCAAAGATTCAGATTAGAAGTGGAATTTTCCACTTGAAATGATTAAAAGAAATCTTACAGGTATGCCCAGAAATTTTTGGATTTTAGTTAGTTCTGGATTTAGTCCAGTAGACAACCAAGCATAGTCAACACACTGGTAATCTTCAAAACTAGTACATAAAAACATTAAAAATCATTACATTAATGATTAAAAAGTATTACTATTGCTGCATATTTATACTGTTTTTCATTATTATTCAAATTTTTAATTAAATGTGCCTATATCATAAATAGTCCTAAAATATTTAATATGCATTATTGAATCTGTTATATTTAAGGAATGTGATGTACTCAAATTAGTTATTCCTCAAATGAGTATAAATGGATGAAATGCAATACTAAATTTTATTATTACAACCAACAAAAATACACAAAAATCTGAAAACATTGTGGAAAAGTACTGACTTTTTAATATAGAGCTACATGGAACTTCTCTTTTTATTCTTTATCACATGGGCTTATCCATAAAACACATTTTTAAAATTTGAAATCCAATGCATTAATGTCTCCGTTATTTATTATACTTTAGGTGTTTTGTCTTACTAAGTCTTTAGAGATTAGTGGATATTCCACATATATTCACAATATCTCCAAGAGCTTTCAAGCACAGATCTCATACTTTGGTTCTTGTTCATATGACATCATATTAAGCTGAGTTATATTTTCTTTTTGAAATATTTTTTCTAACTCTTTGAGAATTTCAAACAATACTCTTTGTCTCATTAACACTCACTCCATTTTCTTCCCAGTTCTGCCTCCCCTGTCCTTCCCTTCCCAATTCTTGTTCTTCTCCTACTTTTATCAAGGCAAATATTTGATACTTAAATGTTTTTGAATGTGTGTCCTTACACTGGAGTATTGTCGACTCATCGTGGACCATACTCTTAGAAGAAAACATACTCTTTCTTTCCTAGCAGCTAATAATTGCCAATAGCTCATCAGCTAGTGGTGAAATTTTTGTACCCTCTTCTATATCAGTCCTGAAATTTGGTCTGAATTGTACTCTGTCATGTCTCATGCATGCTGTCTTAACCTTTCTGAATTCCTATATGTAGCTGCCTAGCTGTGTCTAGAAAACAAAGATTTCTTGTACTAATCTCACATCTCTGGCTCTTATGCGTGTTGTGCCTCTTTCACAAAGGCCTGAGCCTTTGTATAAAGATATGTGGTATATATGTTCCATTTAGATCTGTATATTCTATAGTCTCCTATTCTCTGTACCTTTTTTTTGTGTGTCTCTGTGTGCATCATTTAATACAAACAGAAGCTTCTCTAATGACGGTTAAAAGGCATCTTATTAGTTCGGTATAATGATATCATGTTAAAATATGGTTTAGTATTGTTCATTTGCAGAATAATAGTGTTAGGTTCTCTTAAGGTCCATGATTTATCTAGCCATAGGATTTTAGTCTGATAATTGTACAAAGTACGTGTTTCATTTTGTAGATAGGGACTTAAATTCAGTCATAAATTGGTTTATTAATATCCTGACATTTGTTACATCTTTGCTCCAGTTAACATGTCTTGCCAGGACATCAGTATTGGAGTTCAAAGAGTTCACAGTTGGGTAAGAATGGTGACTGCTTTTCTCCTGGAGTAGCATGAACAGCACTTTCTGGAACTATGACAGCTAGACAATAATGATGATGATTCTATGTCAGTAATAGCTTTATTTCTCCAGGACCTAAATCTCTGGTGCCTTTAGCAGTAGTGTCATACTATAAAGTTCTGGAGAATAACCAAGAACAGTGGCAATAGTTTATAATGTTTGGGAGTTGACATATCACTTCAAAAGAAGTTGCCTTATGAGGCTGAGATTTATATATGTGAAAAATATTCTTTATCAGTTTCTTACATTTCATTACAAAATCTGTTACAATCATGACAAACATACTTGTGTTATTATTTTTAATTTTGTTCTCTTTTGTTTTTAAACTTTCTGCTTCATAGATTCAGATTTTTCCTATCTTTCATCAAGTTTCAGGAAGCACTGATTATTGGAGTCAATAGGTTACTGTTTTGCTATTTAGTTTCTTCTCCCAAGCTATGGGAGTTAGGTAGATCAATAATGTCTATGTTGAGGAGTCTGAGAAAATAGTAGCTTCTTAGTACACAATCCTTGATTCTACTACATAAACAAGACTGTATATACAAGTTTGTAAGCTCAGTAGTGAAGAATAAACAGGGCAAGCAGCTGAGCTTGTTAGAGAAAGCTATTTAAATTAAGGATAGTTTGCACAGACCATTTTCATTTGGTAAAGGTTTTGAGCAGATCATGAAATTAAGTGAATGATTTCTAAAAGTATCTGAGGAAAGGGGAAGTGCTAAGTATTGAGTCTTGGGTACCACATGTTTGGTATTTTTCAAGTCACAGTCAAGGGTGAATAAAAAACTTAGAACAGATGGAGTAAACACCAGAGAGGCAATGTGAATGAGCTGAGCATGGGAGAAGGGGCAAAAGCTGCCCACTGTAGTACAGAGGCTGGTGTGAGGCTGAGTGAGGACCTCAGTCATGGAAGGCTCCAGTATGGAGTGTGTGTATGTGTGCGTGTGTGTGTTTGTGTGTTTGTGTGTTTGTGTGTGTATGTACATGCATTTGTCCACAGAAGCCAAAACAGGTGAAGGATCCTTTGAAATGGAGTTAGATCTGCCCATAACCCTCTCAACATGAGTGCAGGGAACTGAACTTTGGTTGCCTGGAAAAGGAACAAGTGATTTGAATCACTGAACCATCTCTAGAGCCAATATCTTTAAGTGCCAACTTAGAATAATATTGAAAGTAAAAGAAATGAGAGAAAATATAATAATAAAAAATAGAAAAAAGCAGGAAAAAAGAACAATGGAAGGAAAATTATTTCTCAGTGTTCTTAATTTACTTGAAAAAATGTGAATTTTATGTTTGTTCCTTTAAACTTGGTCTTCTTTCTTCACCAAAAACTGGTTTTATCTTGTTGTGTTTTCCTCAGCATAGAAGCTTTTAAATGTGTTAGCTGTTCTCTAAAACTGGTTTCTCCATATATTTATGATTTGAAAATAGAACCTACTACCCCTTCTCAGAATAACACAATATATTTTTATTATGTTGAAAAATAATTTAAAATAATAGGTATGAGATAGTCTATGGGAATCCACTGAAAATTTTCAACTTACTGTCGTGTATTGCACTTTGAATATATATATTCAAATATATATGTTTAAAATATAGTCTCCATTTTATATGTTCATAAGTTTTGAGACTTTCATACAATATACTTTGATCATTTTGCTTCCCAACTCTTTCCTTTATGACTCTCTTAATCTTCCCTCCACTTCCTTTGCAACTTTGAGACAAATTGCAACTTCTTTTCCTTCTCTGACATTGTGCAGCATGTTCTAGCACCAGAAGTCTAAACACCAGAATGAAGCTACCAAGTGAGTATCAACTTGATGTCTTCATGTTCTGTGATTCAAGTATGTGGTGTCTTCTTCAATAAAGTCTTAACATTTATATGTTGTCATGATCAAATTTTGGCCCCGAATGATTAAAAAGTACTCTCAAAATTCTGGACAGCCATAAAGCACTGTGAATATGGGCACATTGTAAGCATCTTTTCCTATCAATACATCGTGGAAACTCTCTGTGCTATGATCCTCTGAGGGAATTGTGGGAGAGGTTACTTGAATCAGAAGATGTTAACTTATGGAGATGTATATACACTTGTGGTTATGCTTCCTCTTAGAAATGACATTCTGAAACATGTAAAGAATTTCAATGTTCATAAACTGATTAGTGGATAATGAAAAATATACATTTATTTACACAATGGACTATGATTCAGCTGTCAATAAAAATGAAATTTACTGGTAAATGAATGAAGCTAAAAACTGTAATCCTGAAGGAATTATTCTAGACCCAAAAATGTAAACATTACATGGTTTCTTTTATATGTGAATAATAATATTCATGCGTTAGATATGCGTGTTTCATTTAGATTACCAACAGATGTGTGATAGCTGCTAAATGGCATAGTGTTGGAAAGGAGATCTTTCAAGGAAGGAGACATAAGAGTATTGTGTTATTAAGAGATAAAGGGAAACTAGAATATTAGAATTAAATGGGGTGGGGGTGGGAGAGGGGGTAAGATAAGGAACAACCATCTGAAAACTTATGACTCTAGAAATTTCCTAAAATGTACATAAAATAAATTTACATGGAATTACCATGGAATGGTAAAGACAATGACCCAACTAGGTATCACATGCTACCAAGCAAAACCGCAGTACCAGGAGTGGATTATATCTTGTTGAGTTGTCAGCTAATGGAGAAATAGAATATCTTTATAAAATCCCTTCCCTCAAGGCTTCAGGATCTAGTCAGAAAAGGAATTGGAATGATTATAATAGCTCAAAGTGCTGGGTGACTCCAAGAAAACAGTGTCATCCAGATACAACGGGACTTATGCATGTGTGAACTAAGAAAGCTCATACATAAAAACTGTACAAGCTCATGAGAGACAAAAGTCCTTCACAGTGAAGGAGATGTGGGCACAAAGTCTAATGATTAAGAATCAGCTATTTTCAATTCATACCTTCTAGTAGAGCGGAAATTAGCATTCGCTAATGGAGTGACACTAGGCTTCAGGGCTGCCCTCAAGATGAAGTGGAGAGATAAAAAAATTATTAAGCTGTACTTTTCGAAAAAAAAAAAAAGAAAAAAATAAGAAGAATTTCAATGATAGTCCTTGTTTATAGTGAGAGATGTGGGAAGTGGTTCCATTTAAAACAAATAGTATGTGGCTCTTAAGTCATGAAGACCATTTGTCTTGGCCTAAAGATTCCTTACTTAACTATAGTTCTTCATCTTGTGTGGAAGCCCTATGAGATTTCCTCCTTCTTAGCATGTCTATTGGTGTCATCTTTGCCCACGTATTGTTTAAACAGCCATGTTTATATGACTTCATCTGCATCATTCAGTACAAAGTGGTCAGCCCTGAAATCATATACATACAAATGACATTATATAGACTGATTAGGGTACATTTATATATTTAGGACTTAGAAAAAATATTATAGAAGAACATATATGAACATTATATATATATATATATCATAAATATTCTAATATGTATTAGATGATATATGAGATCTACTTATTAGATATATTTACATTGGATATAATATTTATGTATTATATATTAGATCAAATATATATTCTATTATATACACATATTAAAAAAAAGTTTTATGAGAGAGACATGGTGGCTCACACTGGTAACCCCAGCATTTCATAAAATGAGGCAGAATCTTTTCTTGAGTAGGAAGAAAGTCTGAAATTCATAGTAGCTTCTAGGGTACCTTAGTCTACCAAGTATAATCCTATCTGAATTAAACAAACAAACTAGCCAGCTAACTAGCTAACTAACCACCTTATACCCAAGAAAATTAGTAGTATGTTGCCTTTTTACAGTGCATTTTTGCCATCATGATAATTGTCATTAATTGCCAGGACTACTTTGATCACTGTCATTACTGTTTTATATCAAATTCACAAATGAACAAACATAATCCTGAAGCTTTGTTTTGGTTTTATACACAAAGTTGATTATGTGAAAATGATCCTTTCTCCAGATAGTGTCAGATTTAGCTTTATATATGCCCATGTGTTAAACTCAACTTAGCAATCTATTTCTTAAAATGAAATGAAATATATTTTTACAAATAAAATCAATGAATTTATTTTATGTAATACAGAGTTGAACTCAAGTTCTTGTACATGCTACATAGCATTCTACCACCAAGATTCATCAGCCATCCTGAAGTCTAATGATTTTAGACGCTAGTAATAATTTTAAACTCTGGTAATAATGGAATTAAAGGTCACTAGTCTGATTTTCTTTGAAGTGTACTATCTACATAATTTGTTTCAGAAATAATCTTGAGAATCTAAATGTATTTTAAGAAGGAATTTTGACAATAGCATTCAAATATTATACAGATTTTAAGTTAACACAAGTTTGCTTTCATAACATTTTTATCAATATCTGATACTATTATATCTCATTTGTCTTACATTAATAAATACTCTTTGGTTTAGGTATTTTGCAAGGTATATGGGAAAATTGTTTTGGGTCTCAGTAAATACCTTCAGGAGATTTGGGTCCAACCATATGAAATTTCTCTTTTTAATTTTCTCTTTTATTGCTATTTAAGATTATTCTAATAACACCTGACAAAACATGTCTCTAGGACAATTTTTGTTTGTGTATTTAATAATGTAATTTCAGTTCTCACTACTCTCAACTGTTAATCAAACATGATTTCTACATACAACAAATTGCCTTTGACAGCCTTGAAGGTAAAATTTGAAATATTTTTACTGTGTTACCATTAGCTGTTCTTTATCCTATTTTTATTTCAAAAATGGAAAACTGCTTTTTAGAATATTTTCTCAATGTGAACAGAAAAATACAAATGATATTTTAATACATGTTGATCATCCATTTGTGCTGATTACTATGTATATTTGAATGAAAATGCCTTAGTTCTTTCATAGATGAAGGAATATATCAAATGAACTTTTAAATTTTTCATTCAAATTTTGACATCGTAATATAATTACATCATTGCCCCTTCTCTTTTCTCCCTTTAAGCCAGTGGTTCTCAACCTACGGGTCATGACCCTTTTGAAGATCAAATGACCTTTTTACAGGGGTTGCCTAAGACCATGTATATATCAGAGACATACATTACAATTCATAAAAGTAGCAAAACTACAGTTATGAAGAACCACAAAGTAATTTTATGGTTGTGGTTCACCACAACATGAGGAACTATATTCAAAGTTACAGCATTAGGAAGGTTGACCTCCCATATATTTTCCCCTGCTTTTGTTCAAATTGCTGGCCTTTAAAAAAAAAAAAAAAAATATATATATATATATATATATATATATATATATATATATATATATATATATATACACACACATACACACACACACATACACACACACACACACACACACACACACACATATATACTAAATTATAGTGTTTTAAGACATGAACATTTGATATTTATAATCAATTGGTGTGATGTTTCCTGGGAAAGACTAGTTAAGCTTCTCTCAGCCTCACTTAGTCTTTTGTAGTTCTTTTGTAGTTCTTTGATTCTTAATTTGTTAATTAAGTAGTTCTTAATTTCTGAATTTCCTTTAAACACTTCAATGTCAACTTTTTATTTGTTCATATAGAGTAATACGGAATTGGGTGATACAATTTACATAAACTTTTTTTCACATCTCTCTCATCATAGCCAAGGTTGTTGTATATTAACACATGATAGCAAAGAATTTTGAAATATGGTAAATATTATATTAATCATTGAAAAAATGGAGATGCATATATAGGCATAAAATGCATTAACATCGGTGTACATTTTTCATATTATTTGAGCATTGAAACTTTTCATGAGTTCTTTATTAACATAAATGCATTGTAAATCCTATTTTAAGTCATAAGGATCATTTGAAATTTTGAGAATTTCAGTGAGCAAATATAATAAGTGTTTGTATCCTAGTTTTTAGGATATTGCCTTTCATAAATTCTTATTTATTTGTTGGGTAAATGAATTAATAGAGGGGTAGCCAATCCCAGTTTTTCTGTAATCTTGCAATAGTGGGTCAAGGGAAATGAAGTGTAGGAATTAAAAGAAGAAATCCTGCAGAGTGAAATTAAATAAAGTTTCAGGTTCATCCAATGTAGGCCACTGCAGAATTCCATGCTTTATTTTTATTATGAAGCATAATCTGTTAGATGTATATGTACCATCAAAGTATTATAAGTAATACACATTCAATTTACTTTCTGAACTTGTATCTTCATACTTACACTTTTACAAACTAATTTCCCATGTTGTTTTGACATCTCAGGTGCAGTTTGTCAGGGACACTGAGTTCATATATCATGTCTGTTATTTTCAACTTGTCCATTAACGCCACCAATGAGCCATACCTAATACCATAGACAAAACAGGATCACCAAAGAGCGTTTACTCAATCAGTGTCAAAAACACTCTCTTCTGCTACAATGGACAGGTGAGACAGCCCTATGACAATAGTAAATGACAAGTTAATGTCGATAAATAGGAGGTAAAGTGAATTGAAAACAGCTATCAAAGTGTAGGAATAAGATTAAGCTAAACTGTCTTTTATCAAATGTAATTTCCCTGATTTAAACACCCTTTTCTAGTACTCTGTTGCAATTCCATTCTTCCTTTAAAACTGCTCAGGTTCTAGCTCTTTAAAGATATCTTTGCAAACATCAGGTACTACAGTGAAGTTTCCTCTATAATGAGCTTGTTCAAGGAGCTTTTATTAAATATCTACTGTATGAGAGATACTGTTATTGCTATGAATACAGAAATGGAAAGAAAAAAAAAATCCTGCCATACTCACTCCTGTTTTCTTGGAATTCTTCGTTGATGGTCCCATTCTCAGTCTGTAAGGCTCCATTTATGCTGGCTCTGGAATCTCCACCATGATATATTTTATCATCAGTTCCAAACTTTGACCTGGCTGGGTTTTTTGACCTGGCTGTTCCTTTATCTACATACTCAAAGTATAACTCACCACTCTGCTTATCTGTGGCTCCTCTATTTCCACTGTGGTGACACATCCATCGAGCAATGGATGATTATTATATAAAATGATTGCTTCCATTTGTTGTGGAAGTATTTTCTTTGTTAATTTTAAGGGAGCATACATGCTTTAAAAGCTGAGTATGAAACTTGAAGAGTAGAAAAATATTTAGAAAACACTTTGAAGTGTAGTATTTAGATTTTGAAACTAAGTCTTGGCAACAGGCTGGTGTTTAAAGATTGTCTGCTCCTTGGGCTACTTTTCTCATTTCCTTAAACTGCTATAGAGTATACTTCTATATAGGAATACTAGGCTTGACACCATATACCAAATATTCATTCAACAACAATCTCTCCCCTGAGTATAAAACAAAGTGGGCACTGGCAGGACTCTGTGATGGCCTGCAGTAAATTCCCACTCTGTGAGTCTTAGGGAATATAATATTTAATTTCTTTATTTCTTAAAGTTTTCCAACCAGGCCTCTTATAGAAGTTCACTATATATAAAGAGCTCATTATATTGGCCTACACAATAAGAGTTAGGTAGATCAATAATGTCTATGTTGAGGAGTCTGAGAAAATAGTAGCTTCTTAGTACACAATCCTTGATTCTACTACATATACAAGACTGTTAGAAATCTGATGGTGTTCAGTTCATTGGAAGGCAGAGAAGTTGAGTTCCTATGTTAAGGAAGGGTGACAACAAGAGAGACACTCATCAGAAAGAAGGGAAGCTACGTAAGAAAATTTACCCTCAGACATCTTTAAAATCAGGCTATCACCAGATGGTGCAATTCACTTTCAGCAGAACTTCTGTCCTGAGTTAATCTTTGCTGGAAGTGCCCTTACAATACAATACCAACATGTTCATTTTATTTGATTCCAGATACAGTTAAATCTACAATAAATTTACATGTAACAGTGACTCTTGTGGCCATCATGGTGTTCCTTTTTCTCTATGCCTTGAGAGTGGGTAAAGTGTGCTATCACTCTGGTTTCTGGAGACTTTTACTCATGGTATATAAGCTATATTCAGAGTATGCTTTAAACCTAGACTGCGTG
Organism: Cricetomys ansorgei; assembly: GCA_026225945.1. Taxonomy (NCBI): domain Eukaryota; kingdom Metazoa; phylum Chordata; class Mammalia; order Rodentia; family Nesomyidae; genus Cricetomys; species Cricetomys ansorgei. The sequence goes on from JAMJFZ010003979.1 coordinate 28,623, forward strand.
TGGCCCATGTGTCATCTGTTACTATTAGATGTTCAGACGAAGATGTTACCTCTATCTACCAGTGGGATCTGTAGTTGGGATAAGCACTACTGACACAATGAGCCCTCTGGTTTATGCACCACAAGAAACAGATACAGATGCAAAATCCCACTAATTTGCATATTCTGGAATCCCATTTAAAAAAACAAAACAAAACAAAAAACTGGAAACCATAATATATACACAAAGGACCTGTAGAGTCAAAAGAGATAAAAATACATTGAAACATACGAATAAGATAAAAAATTAAAATTAAAAATAAGAATAATTTTTTTAAAGCCGTGTCGTTATAATATGAGAAAAAGGATATTCAAAGACGCCATTGCTTTTGTTTTCTATGGACCATCTGCTGTTGAGCATTGGCCTACTCTTAAGCACACTTTGTTTTCCCAGCAAGAGTTCATTGGAGAAGTGTAAATTTTCATTTGCAAAAGTTATCAATTGGAGAAAGTTAGTGATGGGACATGTGTCTCCTCTCAGCTCTAGGACTCCATTTAGTGCAGACTCATACAGGCCCTGTGCATGCTGCCTCAGTTTCTATGAGTTCATATGTGCATCAGTTTTATTCTGTTTAGAAGGCCCTGTTTCCTTGGTATTCTCCAGTCCCTATGGCTCTTACACTGTTTCTATCTCTTCTTACTCAGGGATGGAGATAGCTGGTTTAGAGATGAGTGTTCCAAGGTCTCTCATTCTTTTCATATTGTTTAGGTGTGGGTGTCTTTATTTGTTCCCATCTGTTGTAGGAAGAAACTTCTCTAATGATGGTTGCAAAAGGGACTGATCTATGAGTATCATATAAATTCCTCAGGAGTTATTTCCTTGCTATGTAAACTTAATAGAAGTAGTAGTGTTTGGTTTTCCCCTAGGGTTCTGGACTACCTATTTAGTATCTTGATTTTGATCAATCAAGAAGTGTCTGTTATGGGTTACATCTTGTGGATGTAAATCAAAACAGTTATTACCTGGTTACTCTCACAAGCATTGTGCCATCATTGCTCTAGTCTATCTTGCAGGCAGGTCAGATTGTCGATCAAAGGGTTTGTGGCTGGCATGGTGCTTTTATTTCTTCTTTGGTAGCCTGTAAACTAGCTTTCTGTACCAAAGATACTAGTGCAATAAGGGTGAGAGATCTATATAAGCACCAGTTCAATTTCTCCATGTTCAACAAGATGTTTAAGTATTGTCTTCAGCAATAGGATCTTGATCTCAGTTTGTGGAAAGCAACTTAAATATACCCTTGTCAACAAACTGTATTGTTTGGGGACTTCCATGTAACCCCTTGGCCAACAACTCAATTAGCTATAATCCAACCACATCACAGAAAGCTTCATTTGATGACAAGAGATGTCCAGCTGGGGCTCCGATTCCCTCATTATTTGACGACTTAATTTAGAACACTTATGTGTGTATTTTAGGAAGCTTCTACTGTATTAAGATCCCATACTACCCCTCAAATGGCCCATAGTTTTAGGTGGCTTTCCTTTTATTCCTACCCTTGTCTTTACTTCCCCACCTCATACTCCCATTCCAGCACTATCATCCAACCGTAACTGTCCATTTCATTTTTTCCAACAAGATCTTTCAGTACTTCTTCACTATTTCTTTACTCTACACAAAACCTATGGTTATAATTGACTTTACAGCTAACATCTAAATATAAGTGAACACATATCAAATCTGACAGTCTGAGGCTGGGTTACGCCACTCAGGATGATTTTTTTTCTAGTTTCATCAATTTATCTACAAATTTCTTTTTTTTAAATTCTTCTCTCATAAAATACATCTCAACCACAGTCTTCCCTCCTTTCCCTCTTCTCAACACCCACATATTTCATCTCTCCCCTAGATCTGTCCCTAACCCTGCTTCCCCTCAGAAAAAGAACAGGCCTCTCAAAGTTAACAATCAAACATAGCTTAACAATATGGAACAAGGCCAGGAACAAGCCCTCACATTAAGGATGGAAGAGGCAGCCCACCAGGAGGTAAAGGGACCCAAGGTTAATTAAAAGGGTTAGAGACACCCCACCACCACTCCAACTTTAAGAGTTCTACAAAACACCAAGCAAGGCAACTATAAAATATATATAGCCGACCTAGTGCAGACCCGTGCAGGCTTCATGTCTGCTGATTCACTCTCTGTGAGCCAATAAGAGACTTGGTCATTAGACACCATAAGTCATGTTCTATAGGTATCCTCAACCCCTCTGGTCCTGTAGTTCCTCCTCACCTTCTTTTTGAGTTTTCCCCAAGCTCTGCACAGTGTTTGGCTATGGGTTTCTGCTTTTATCTGCAAATTTCATGGTGTCATTTTTTTTTTAACAACCACATAATATTGAGTAAATGAGTATCATTGTGTAAGTGTATCACATTTTCTTTATCAATACGTCTTCTACAACCAGACATCCTGTTTGTCCAGCACCAATTGTTGAAGATTCTGTCTTTTTCTGATGTGTATTTCTGGCTTCTTTATTGAAAATCAGGTCTATATCACCATATTTGGTTCTCAATTCTATTCTATTGAGCAACATGTCTATATTTATGCCAACACCATGCAGTTTTTATTACTATAGTTCTGTAGAATAACTGGAAATCAGGGGTGGTGAAACTCCAGCAGTTATTTTATTGCTAAGGATTGTTTTAGCTATCCTGCTTTTTGTTGGTTTGTTTGCTTGCTTGTTATGTTTTCTTTTGTTTTCCATGTGGAGTTGAGAATTGCCTTTTCAAGGTCTGTGAAGAACTGTGTTGGAACTTTTATGGAGTTACACTGAATCTGTAGATTGCTTTTGGTAGCATCATTTTCACTATGTTAATCCTAATGCACTAGAATAGGAGTTCTTTCAATCCTGGAATCTTTTTCAATTTCTTTCTTCAATGTCTTGAAGTTTTTATCATTCAAATTTTTCACTTGCTTGGTTAGAGTTACCCCCCAAGACATTTTATATTATTTGAGGCTATTGTGAAAAGTGTTGTTTCCCTAATGTCTTTCTTAATCTGTTTGTTATCAGTATACAGGAGGACTACTGATTTTTGTGAGTTAATCTTTTATCCACCTACTTTGGAGAAAGTGTTTATCAGCAATCAGAGATCCTCTGTGAATTTTTTATATTTTTTATAATATCATCTAAAAATAAAAATATTTTGACTTCTTCATTTCCCATTTGTATTCTCTTGATGTCCTTCAGTCATCTTATTGCTCTAGCTAAGACTTTAAGTACTATACTGGATAGGTATGGAGAGAATGGACAGTCTTATTTTGTTCTTTAATTTAGAGGAACTGATTTGAGTTTCTCCTCCATTTAAATTGGTGTTGGCCACAGACTTACTATAAACTGTCTTTATTATGTTTAGGGGTGTCCCTTGTTTCCCTAATCTTGGAAGGACTTTTAACAAGAAGAGGTTTGAATCTTATTAAAGGTCTTTCCTACATTTAATGAGAAGTTTGTATACTTTTATTTTCTTTCAGTTTGTTTATATGGGGGATTACATTTATTGATTTTTATATATTGAACCCATCACTTTACATCTGTGATGAGACTCACTTGATCGTGGTAGATGATAATTTTGATGTGTTCTTGGATTTCGTTTACAAGTGTTTTGTTTTGTATTTTATAATCTATGTTCACAAGGGAGATTGGTCTGTAATTCTCTTTCTTTACTGAATCTTTTGTGTTTTGAGTATCAGGGTGACTGTGGACTCATAGAATGAGTTTGGCAGTGTTTCTTTTTTTTCTATTTTGTGGAATAAATTGAGGGATATTGGAATTAACTCTTCTGTGAAAGTCTGATAGAATTCTGTGCTAAAACCTTCTGGGCCTGGGTTTATTTTTGTTGGGAGACATTTACTGACAGCTTCTATTTCATTAGGGCTTAGAATTATATTAAAATTGCTTAGCTTATCCTCATTTATCTTTGGTGAATCACATCAAGAAGATTATGCATTCATTTTTAGGTTTTTCAATTTTTCTGGAGTATATGTTTTTAAAGTACGTCCTCATGATTGTCTGGATTACCTTAGTGACTGTTGTCTTGCCCCCTTTTTCAATTCTGATTTTGTTAATTTGGATATTCTTTCTTAGCCTTTTGGTTAGTTTGGATACATGTTCATCTATCTTGCTGATTTTCTCAAAAAAATAACTCTGCTTTATTAATTCTTTGTATTGTTCTTTTTGCTTCAATTTTATTGATTTCAGCTATGAGTTTGAATATTTTTTATGTCTCCTCCTCTTAGATGTGTAGACATAGATGTATGTGTTGTAACTATTTCCTTTTATTCTAGGCCTTTTAGGTGTGTTGGTAAGCTGTTAATGTGAGCTCTCTCCAAAATTTTTTTATGTAGGGACTTAGTGCTATGAACTTTATTCTTAGCACTGCTTTCATTGTATCCCATAAATTTGAGAATGCTGTGTATTTATTTTCATTGAATTCCCAGAATTCTTTAATTTCCTTTTTTTTAAAAATTTCTGTCTTGACACATTTTTTTCATTCAGGAGAGAGTTGTTCAGTTTCAGTAAGTTTATAAGCTTTCTGCAGTTTCTGTTGTTGATGATATCCATCATAGCTTATGGTTCCAGGAATTAAAAATTCCATGAGCTGCAGAGAAGAAGGTATACTCTTTTGTATTTGTGTGATTTATCTGTTAGGCCCATTGTGTTTATAATATCTGTTAGGTCCAGCATTTTTCTATTTAATTTTTGTCTGGAAGACCTGTCATTGGTGAGAGTGGGATATTAAAGTATCCTACCATTTTAGTGTGTGAGGTTAAATATGTGATTTAAGGTGTAGTAGTGTTTCTTTTACAAACTTGTGTGCTCTTGTGTTTGAGGCATAGCTTTTAAGAAGTGAAACACCAATTTGTGGATTTTTCCTTTGAGTATGTAGTGTCTTTTTTTATTAGTTTTGGTTTGAAGTCTAGAGGAATATTCAATCTTTTAACCTATCAGCATGGCTGTTCTAGGGTAGAAAGAATGTTGGTACACAGCTTTAAGCCAGGTTTTCAGAAGGCAGGGGTGGTGCACATCTTTAATCCCAGCACTTGGGAGACAGAAAGCAGAATTCAGAAGGAGTCAGCATCAGACAGGAAGTGATCTCTGATGTGAGTCACAGTGAAGTACAGGCAAAGTGACAAATCAGAGGATAAGTTAGCAGAGTGAGTCAGAGTGAGGATATATCCAACTCTCACTATAGAAAAGCAGGCTTTCAGCTCAGAGTCAGACAGTATGAAGCATGCAGTCTGAAGCAGACAAACAGAGAACAAGACACAGGACAATGAAGCACTCAGACTGAGGTGACTGAGGATAAATCAGAGAGCCTGACTGAAGCAGTATGGAATAGTGAGAGGTCAGAGAGAGGCACAAAGACAGAGACAGCTCAGCAGAAGTCAGTATCAGATGTATGCCAAGCAGAGCAGTTCAGTCTGAGGCGCTCAGAGAATCCTTCAGCATCTTGCAGTGTCAGAGGAGTTTGGTCAGGAACATTAAGCCAGACCAGAAGATAAGTTTGAACCAGTCACCTTGGAGAAGAATTTGATCCAGAACTGTGAGTGAGTTGAACCAGAAGAGTCTAAGTTCAGAAGGAGCTGGTCAGGGTGGCTCAAGTCTCTGAGGTTGATTCAATTTTATTGAGGCTAACCATTCTAGAATGTAAGGAAGCTGAACTTCCAGGTCTAGAACTGAATGTTAGGTTGCTTTGAGGCCAAAAATCTCAAAGGCTCCAGGACTTAGAACTGATGATTCAATTAGAAAAAAATACAGTGCCTTGTACCATGAATTAACATCTACACTGGAGTCTGTTTTGTTAGATGTTAGAATATCTATACCAGCTTGCTTCTTATGTTCATTTGCTTAAAATATTTTTCCCTGAGGCAATGTCTATCCTTGAGGTATATTTCTTAAATGCAACAGAAGGATCAGTTCTGGTTTTTCATCCATTCATTCTATTAACCTCTGTCTTTCTATTTCTATTTCTTGTTGTTAGTATGTGTGTTCTGTTTGTATGATTTGGCTTTTTTCAAGACAAGGTTTCTTTGTTGTAACTCTGGCTGTCCTAGAAATCATTCTGCAGACCAGGCTGGTCTGGAACTTATACAGATCTGTGTGCCTCTGCCTCCTGAATGCCGTGAATAACCGCATATGCCACCACTGCCTAGCAGTGTGTGTGTGTGTGTGTGTGTGTGTGTGTGTGTGTGTGTGTGTGTGTGTGTGTTTCCATTCTTTTGATTTTGTTGGTGTGAGATTATTTCCTGTGTTTTCATGGCCTAGTTAATCTTTGTGGGTTGGACTTTTCCTCTTAGAACCTTTTATAGGGCTTCATTTGTAGATAAATGTTGTTTAAATTTGCCTATATCATAGAATATCTTATCTGCCAACTATGGTGATTGAAGGTTTTGCTGGGTATAGTAGTCTGTGCTGGTATCTGTGGTCTCTTAGAGTCTGCAGCATATATGTTCAGGCCCTTTTGGCTTTTAGAGTATACATTGAGAAGTCAAGAGTAATTCTAGTAAGTCTTCCTTTATGTGTTATTTGGTCTTTTTGCCTTGTATCTTTTAATATTCTTAGTATTTGTTCTGTACATTTACTGTTTTCATTACTATGTGTCTAGAGGGTTTTCTTTTCTGGTCCAATATATTCCATGTTCTGTATGCTTCTTGCACTTTTATAGAAATCTCCTTCTTTAGGTTAGGAATTTTTTTTCTATGATTTTGTTGAAAATATTTTCTGGGCCTTTAGAGTGTTTTTCTTCTTTTCCCTCTATACCTACTATCCTCAGGTTTGGGATTTTCACAATGACCCATATTTCCTGGATGGTTTGTGTCAGGAGATATTTATTTTTAGATTTAAATTATATTTGATAAACATATCTATTCTTCTAATGTATCTTCAATACCTGAGATTTTGTCTTTTATCTCTTGTATTCTGTTGGTATGGCTTGCCTCTGTAGTTCTTGTTGAATTTGTGTATTTTTCATTTCCAAAACTCCATCAGTTTAGGTTTTCTTTATTGATCCTATTTCTAATTTCAGGTCCCATACAGTGTTATTTATTTTCTTTGTTTATGTTTTCCTGGATTTTTTTCTAGACAGGGTTGCTCTGTTGTAACACTGGCTGTCCTGGAACTCACACTGTAGATCCAGCTGGCCTCAAACTCACAGAGATCTGCCTGCCTCTGCCTCCCAAGTGCTGGAATTAAAGGTGTGAGCCACCACCAATTGGCTGTTATCCTGGATTTTTAAAAGGGATATGTTTGCTTCCTATGTAAGGGATTCTATCATATTCATAATGGTTGTTTTAAGGTAGCCTTTGTGATCCAGCTATGTTGGAATATTCAGGACCTGCTGTGGTAGGATAGTTGGGCTCTAGTACCAACATACTGTTATTGATTGTGTTTTCAGGTTGATGTCTAGGCATCTGGGATTTGGATGGTTATTGGTTTAGGTGCTGACTTCTGGATTTGCTTTCATTGGGTGGGTATTTTATTCCCTGATTTCTGTTTCCTCTCTGGATGTTCAGAGAGTGTGATATCTGTGTATTGCCTAGTATAAAATTTTTTTAGACTTGTTATTGACATTGGGAGCTACTAATAGAATGGATTTCTGGGCATTGGCATCCGACACTTAGAAATGGGATAGTCTAGGGATGTGAAGGGGTTCACAGAAGGGAAGAGAATGTTCATCTGAGATCTGCTTATTTTGTCTCTTTGGAGTCATGGAAGATAGTGAAGAACAATTACCACAGGGGGTCTGCTATAGTTCTGTTGAAGTGATTGGGCATTGCATCTACAGGAACTGGAAGAGAGGAAGCACTACCTGCTTTCTTGGCAGGATTTGTCTGTGGCTGCGCCAGGAGAGTCTGCTGGAGTTTGGTATGAGATAAAGCAACAAGTAGGAGGAGAGAGGTTAGGAGGGGAAGTTTGTGGGATCCATGGGAGATGTGGGCAGAGAAGCAAGGAAGGTTGTAGGAGGTGTTCTGTAGAAGAAACAGGGGTGAGACTGGGGGATTTGATTGGGAAGGTATGAGGGCTTACTGAATGTCTTCAGTTGCATTATCTGTTGTTCTGATATCTTCAGCTGGTATGTTCCCAGTGAATATCTGCTAGTGTTGGAGGCTGAGACAATAGGATGAGTTGGGTGAGGGAGAGTTGAGAGAATCTTTGTGAGCCATTGGGGATGGGGCTAGAGAGGAAAGATAGATGGCACCAGGTTTTCTGTTACAGAGCCGGGGATGAGACTGAGTTATTAGAGCTAAGGGAACAGAAGGAAAGCCGTGGATCCTCTGTCTGTCTACTTGTTGCTCTAGCTAGAGTAGCCATTGGGTAGAAGGGGTGCCTGCTGGGGTTGGGGCTTGAAAAAAGCAAGAAGTTTGGGGAGGGAAGTTAGAAAGGAAAGATCTAAGGGAACCATAAGAGTTGGGACCAAGGAAGACTGCCACAAGTGTTCTGTTGTAGATCTGTAGATGAGACTGGAGAACTGGTTCTTGTGAAGCAATGTGACAAGAGAAGATCTGCCAGAATTTTATTTCTTTTTGCTCAAATAATCATTCTTCTTTTAGTGGAAGATCATACAATATTTCATGCAGAACAACATGGCAAAGGCACTGAGGCATTGTTTCCTTTTTTGAGGGGGCTGGTATTGAAGGCTGAAGTTTCTCTAAGGTAGTTTTTTTTTTTTCCTAGTATACTTTTAATTTATTTAATTTATTTTGTTGTTTATTTTTGATATTTAAATTTAAATACATTATTTATTTCTTCTATTTCATCCTTCCTAGCTCTCCATATCCCCACTTTCCTTTAAATTCATGGCCTCATTTTTCATGAGTTGTTATTGTATGCATATATGTATTTGTATATACACCTATCTTCTCAAATATAACCTTCAGAATCCATATAATGCTATTTGTATGCGTGTTTTCAGAGCTGGTGATTGAAACTGCACAACTAATTGTGTTATCTCCCTTTGGGATGGCCAACCCTCGTGCCCCTAGCTTAATTCGGTTCCATGTAGTTCTTTGGATATGGATGAGGACTTGTGGTTTTTCCCTTGTCCAGTTTACCATGTTCCTTGGTATCATCCTTGTTTGTTGTGGTCAGGTTGGTAGTATTTTATGGACATAGCTTCTGATGTTAATATGAGGTACCATGTCATGATGAAGTTCCTAGTCTTCTGGGTCTGAAAATCCTTCTGACCACTCTTCTGAAATTTTCCCTGAGTCCTAGGCATGGAAGTGTTTTGTATATGTACCCATAGGGATTTCTAGTCCATTTTCTGGAGTTTGCTACTATCTTCATTAAGAGTCAAGATTAAAGAACAGCACATCATTGTCTTTATCACCTGCTGGTAGGGCTCGCCACTCATTTTTTCTTTTTTTTTAAAAATAGATTTCTTTCATGCAATATATTCTGATTACAGTTTTCACTCCACAAGCTCTTCCTAGTTGCTTCTGACCTTCCCTCCCATCCATATCTATATTCTTTCTGTCTCTCTTAGATAACAAGCAGGCACATAATTGTATGTCCTATCTTGAGTCAGTTAAGGTCTGATCCTTGTTTTCTTTACCTTCACATCTGTTGTGGGATACCTTAAATTTAGGTACCTTACCAGGTCCTGCCCTGAATTAGCTCCGAAATATTTGTTGAGCCCTTGCGTTCTTTTCATCAAGTTCTGTCTGTTTTGTTTTTGTTTTTTTCCTCAACAATACGATTTAAAGTGAAATGTCGAATGGAGATAAGAATAACCAATTAACTTAGAGCTACTTAGCACACATTTTATAAAGTGACACAATTTGTTCTTTTCCTCTTTTCTCAAAAAATTCTTCCAACAATAATAATCGTTTCTGGACTATAGATATAAATTGAAAATATTTATAGTTTGAATTTATTAACTGAATCATATAGTCGCATTCCTATTATTGTTCAGGAAAGTTCCTGTTATGTGTGAATCACATACTGATTAGGACAGAAAAAGCCATAGCTCTTATATTCATTTAAGAAGTTATACCCATAAGTCTCAGGCATATGACTGCGTACACTGAAGAATGACAATAATAGACATGTGAAGCTGGAAACAAGAATGCCTAGAAGGCCTAAAATCCACACAAAGAACTACAGGTAAATAAGGAATATTGACAGTAAGTAGTAATCTTCCCAGGAAAGAGCATTCCAATTGTTTATCCAATAGTAAATGGTCAGCCCTGATAACACACATAAAGTTGCATGATACAGACTGAGCAGATTGTGTGTGTGTGTGTTTATATAACAACAATGAATGAAAATAGGAACCATGAATTTGAAAAAGAGCAAGAGGGTCAAGAGGGTCAACATGGGGAAGGGAGGAAGTAAAGGGAAGGAGGAAATAATGTAACTGTAATATCACAAAATAAAAGAAATAATGTATATATTTTTTAAAGCTTCTCTTCCAGATGACTTTTCATCCCATTCATTCATCACTATGCAATGTCCTAGTATGGCATAAGGTCAGGTTTTTCATGTAAAAAATAGAAGGTGGGGCTCCCTACCAGATCAGAGGACACCCCAGCCCCTACAAATTGAGGTAGGCTGTCCACCCTTCTACAGAATCTCTTGCCATTCTGTTAGTGCCAGAGTCTACTATCCAAGTCTTCTTCCCCTCCTTGTTGTCACCTTGCCTCACCCCTCAACTCAAGAGGAATCTACCTGCATGGGCCAGAGGCTACCCCAGCTTCTACAAAAGCATGCAAGATGCTGCCTTCCCACAGAATCCCCCAACTCTCTTAGTACCCCTGGCCACTCTCTAATTCTCCATCTCCTTTGTGTCACTACCTTGCCCTACTCCCAACTCAAGTTTGGAGGCTCCCTGATTGGATCAGAGGCCAACCCAGCATTCAAAACTCCAGGTAAACTGCCTCCTCATCCACTGAATCCTATTGCTCTCTTGGTGCCTTCCCTTCCTCTCTCTGATCCTCCTTTCCTTGTTACTACCTTGTCCCACAACTCAATCCAACTGGAAACTCTCTGCTGGACTAGAGGCTAAATCAGTGGACTGAGATCCCACACCCAGGCAAATGGTGGAATGGTGGATCCCATCCACCAACTTCAGTGATAATTCCAAGCCCTACAAAAAGCTATACTGACCATAATACCAGAGAAGAAAAAGAAACCAAGGAACAAAATTCTCATCCAATAAACAAATCTCAAGAATTGGAACCTAAACTTGTAATCACCTCAAGCCCAGATGTCTAAATGCAAGCATAAGAACACTATCAACAACAACCAGGGCAGGATGTTACCACCAGACCCCAACTATCTTGCTACAATAAGCCTTGAACATGCTGACATAGCAGAAGCAAAAAAAAAAAAAAAAAAGGACCTTAAGACTAACTTTATGAGGGTAATAGAGGTCTTCAAAGAGGAAATGAATAGATCCCTCAAAGAAATCTATAACAAGACAAAAATGAGAGGAATTGAGGAAATTCATCATAGAAGCACAGAAACACACAAACAATAAGAAGAAATGAATAAATCCCTTAAAGAAAGCCAAGAAAACAAAAGCAACTGAAGGAAACAAATGAAACTGTTTAAGACCTGAAAATGGAAAAAGAAGTCATAAAGAACACACACACACACATACACACACACACACACACACAAATTGAAGAAAACATTTCATTACTAAAGCTAAAATCTCACATTGACCCTCCCACACTGATAGTGGGAGATTTCAATACTCTACTCTCACCAACTAACAGGTCATCCAGACAAGAACTAAATAGACAAATACTGGTAATAACCGAAGTTATAAACCGAATGGACCTAACAAATATCTGCAGAACATTTCACCCACACACAAGGGAATATACCTTTCCTCTCACCTCATGGAACCTTCTCCAAAATTGACCACAGCCTTACCCACAAAGTAAGTCTCAAGAGGTACAAAGAGAATTGAGATACACCCCTGTATCCTATCTGAACACAATGGGTTAAAACTGTATTTCAACAACAATAGCAACAACAGAATAACTACAAATTCATAGAGACTGAAAAACAACTGAATGACTACTGGGTCAAGACAGAAATAAAGACAAAAATTGAAGACTTTCTAGAATTAAATGTAAATAAATCCATAACATACCAAAACATTTGGGACACAACAAAAGCTGTGGTAAGAGGAAAATTCATAGCAAAATGTGCCCACCAAAGAAGAGTGGAGAGATCACATATTAGCAAATTAACAGCACATCTGAAAGCTCTAGAACAAAAAGAAGATAGCACACCCAAATGGATCAAAAAGAAATAATCAAAGAAGTAGATCACAAGAAATAATCAAATAGAGGACCAAAATCAATAAAATAGGAAAAAAGAGAACAACACACACATACACACACATACACACACACACACAAAGACTCAATTCAACAATCAGTTGATTATTTGAGAAAATCAACAAGACAGACAAACTCTTATCCAAACTAATTAAAAGACTGAGATAATCCAAGTCAACAAAATCAGAAACAGGAACATAACCACAAACATAGAGAACAGTCAAAGACTTATTAGGTTTCACTTTAAAAACCTGTACTCCACTCTATGAAGAATCCCACTTTAGGATTGGACAACATCTATCTAGATGACATTATCACTGGAGAAAACTCATGTCAATGAAAGCTCATACCAACGTTCAGCCTTCTACTACAGGACAGTGGATGCCATTCTAAACTGGTTTTGCAGATTTACTATTCCCTCTATTTGTTGTTCAGTAGTAGACTCAGGCCTCTGCTTGCAGTATAGTAAGTCTCCATTGGTCATGAGTAAATCCATGTCTTTGAAAAAACATTTATAAAAATGGAGACTATTTATTTTTCCAAGCTTGTAGAGAATGTGGGTATCAGATATTTCCTGCCACACTCCCAAAATAATCATAGGCTCAGCATAAATTCAGATTTTTAAAAATTTTAGCTGAATATACAGTTATAATTTTTAATTGACTTTTCTTATTAATTTCAATTTTATAACATTTGTAAAACAGATTTCAGTCTATGTCACTCTATTGTACTCAAATTATTATTATATGATTCAATGTTGAAAATAATAATGATAACTTATTATGTATTTTAAATTAAGAAAAGGAGAGTAAATGAACAAACAAATCTTCAATACTCCTTAAAATAATTTGTATCAGTCAAAGCAAAAGCTCTAATTTAACTATATTTTTAATATAAACCACATGATTGCATTATTAAACACATCCTTACTAGGAAAGGATCAGGCATTGTGAGATATAATTTCCTTACATCTTCAAATCACTGTCTTCATTTTTAAGCTAGATCAAATCAATTATAATGAATTTTGCTATGAATTTATTTAATGAAATTGTTTTAGAGGTGGTCACTGATTTCATGATTTTCCCCATTTATCACTGAAACTGTGCTCAGTCTCTGTATAATGATACTTGTATGTAATTTTCAGAAATGATCATCTGGAAGAGGATATCAACTCAGTTGCCTGAAATATTTTGTGTGTAATATAGGGTGTAGGCTTCATGAACTTTTACCTGTCCATGTTAGAGGTTGAACTTAGGTATTTAGAAATGATATATATATATATATATATATATACACACACACACATATATATATGTATATATATACACACACACACACACTCATATATGTATATATAAATATATGTATATATTTGGTATAAAATATATATTTTAAAATTGAAATATAAATATATATTTAAATTTAAATATAAAATATATATGGCATAAAAACAATTAATGTAAAAGGAGGCCATGAATTTGAAAAAAGAGAGCAAAGACTGTTTTGGAGGGGAAGGGGTGGGAAAATGGTATTATTGAAGTTTAATGTTTAATAAATGATGAAAAAAATTGAATACGCCATTCACACCATCCTTCATAACCCCACTTTTTAGAGAGCATAGCTACTTACTTATTAAATTAACAGCATTGATACAATTAACACAAATACCTTGTTACTGAGAAAGCTCACTTAGAAATGGTTTATAAATTTTTGTTCACCCCTTATCACAATCTTTTCAACATCTATAAATTTATTGTATTTTTTGACACCCCTTCCCAATGCACTGATTATTTTAATTAGACCACTGGAGCATGTCAACTAGATCTTATTTCAAACATTGTACATACTGACAGGTGCCTATTACAATCATTATCATAGAGGCTCCCTGCTCCCCAGTCTGCCAGGAGCAGATGCAGAGGTCCTCAGCTAAGCATTGAGTGGTACTCAGGGATGTCCCTGTAGAAGAGGAGAGGATGAATTGCAGTGACCAGAGGGGTCAAGAACATTCCTCATGGTGTAAATAGACTAGGAATCATAGGGGCGGGCTCATAAGCCTGCATGGTTCTGTACTAGGTTCCCTACATATATCTTAGGGCTTTCTGGCTTTGTCTCTGTCTTTCTACCTGCCCTTGGGACACTTTTCCTCCTTTCAGGTGGAATTGTCCAGCTTTGATTTAGAGGCTTGCTCCACTCTGTTAAGCTATGTTTCAATTGGTAACACTAGTAGGCCTGATTTTTTTTTTGAGGAAGCAGGTCTGGGGGAAAAGTGGAAACTGGGGGAGAAGAGAAATAGCAGGAAGTTGGGAGGAGTGGAGTGAGGTGAGGCTGGGGTCAAGATGTATTGTATGCATAAAGAAAAAACAAATTAGGAAAAAAAGAATTATAAAAAAAAGAAAATCAAAGAGAAAATAATTGATAAAAAAATATCAAATTTTCTGTGCAGTATGATTGTGTCAAACAATCTATCTGAAGAAATAATTCAAAACCAAAATTTTCTTTGTGGTTAGAGCTAAGCATTTCTTTCTTCTTAATAAGCTATGATATTTTGTTTTTAACTCTCCATAACAGACTATAAAAGTTTGTACATTCAAGGTATATTTTAAACTCTATTCTATAAAACTTTCACAGTTTTGGTATATTTAATAAATATAAATTTAATGCAGCTCAGAGACTCTAAGATAAATTAGGTTTAAATAGAAAATATTCTTTAGCCAACATTAGAATTAGTAGGAAAAATCTGTATTAACCTTCTGTCTATTGATAGACCATTAGAATTGTGCCAAGAAGGCACAAAATGAATCTTAGTTGCTGAAAATATGCTATGTGGAATTTGTAGTAAAATCTTTAAGTGAGGTGAAAGAACATGAATCTAATTTTATACCATTAAACTCACAAACTAGAATAGAGATAATGAGAAAATTAGTACCTTTTCCCTGGAATCATTTCAAAATGCTATATCTTTAACCT
Organism: Cricetomys ansorgei; assembly: GCA_026225945.1. NCBI lineage: Eukaryota > Metazoa > Chordata > Mammalia > Rodentia > Nesomyidae > Cricetomys > Cricetomys ansorgei. Next base: position 43,915 of record JAMJFZ010003979.1, read on the forward strand.
TTCTAATTCTATTATTTTAATAGAAAATAATTACTTGAATAATATATATGGCTGCTAATATTTAAGCAAGAATCAAATTTTCACAAAATTTTTAAATTAATTTTGTCAGTTTCATGTCCCTGAACTAAATTTTGTTATAACTTCTTCTCATGTTTAAGGAATATATTCTCATGTTTAAGGAATGTGAGTTACTGTAAATTTAGAGATTATGATTCTTAATAAGAAATGACTTATAAGTCATTAAGCTATATTTAGAATTCTGCTAATTCTTGTAAGTCTTTTTACTTCCTATTGGTTTTTGATTGCTTATGAGCAATTTTGAATATCTATGGATTCTGAAACCAAGCCAAAGGAGCATTGTAAAATTTTTCAACTTTCAAACAAGGTGAAATTCTGAAAATATAAGTCCTAATGCTGTCATATCAAATACTACAGACTGAGTACTTTGCTGTAGAAATCGGTTTCTGTACAGTTAAGGAATACCAAATTCAAAAATAGATGACTGTCAATCTTCAAGAGTTAGAGGCAGAGACAGAGGAGTGGGGAGACTGGGTCTGACATGGGCTTCTGAAACCTCAAACCCATCCCCTGTGACATATCTTCTCCAACAAGACCAAACGCCTAATCTTTCCAAATAGTTTGCCAACTGGTGAATAAGCATGCAAATATTTATGTGTATGTGTACTTTCATTAAAACTACATTACCCTAGCACAGATGTAACGTTGTCCTATTTATTTTAGGCAAATATTATATTTACTTTATCAGTGAAATTTCATGAATAAGGCTTGAAAATGAAAGATTCATCAAAGTTCAGGATCACATTATTTTGTGATCCCCAATTACTTCTAAACTATCATTTATAAATATATATTTTTGTTCCCAGTCTTCTTTTTATTGGAGGAAATTTTTTTCATAGTTCTCAGATGTCAAATTTTATTTGTTTGCTTTTCGTAACATAAGATAATTTCTATTTTGATGATAAATCTGGTATATCAGTAATTGGTGCTGAGCCTGTTCATACTATGCTTGTACTTGTACCATCATGGTAATAAAGTGTTATGTTCTCCAAATATATATCTTCTCTCTTCTTTTTTGAAGAAAGTTATGTGGTTCTTTTTATTGTTTGTTTGTTTTGTTTTGTGGGAGATAGAAACTTTTTATTTAATTTTTAATTAATTTTATTATTTTATTTTAATTTTTCTTCTCTCATACAACTTATAGAATACATCCCACCCCTCTCTTCTCCTCCCTCCAACCCCCATACCCTCCCATCTTCCCCAGACCTACCCCCATCACCACCCACTAACGTTCCCATTCCTCTCCAGAAACTTTTACAAAACAGTATTTATAGACTTGCTTCATTAGTTTAAAAGATGAAAAAATTCTTTTATTGTTTTTAGTATATAACATTATATTTGAGTTGACACTAGTGATGAGTCAAGAATATGACTTAGTTTTTGACAGAATTTTGCTACCCTTTCCTTTGATATGATATGTATGATTATATATGATTTTATAATTTAATAACTCTTCAGTTCCTTTTGATTTATGTCCTATAAGTATGACCTCCACCAATTTTTATGATAATAAAATGAAGATTAAAACATCATTAGACCAAATAAGTTTTAGAATTTATTTACTTCAGAGGGCCACTGAAATGGCATTATAAACCAAAGTGTAGAGATCTAGGTTGCTTTTTGAAGAGATGCTTGACTTTTCTCTTAAAGGTAACTAAATAGAGTTAGTTTTAGCATTCTATGTATTTTTCATAAGAAGGGAGTCTATGAATTTCCAGATGTCTTGATGGAAAAAGACAATTTCTGCTCAAACCTCACACCCTACTTTTGATAACTGGGACCTATGTAAAGACAGCAAGAAAAAAACAACCCCAACAAGTTGTCCTCTGGTTTTAACATGTATACTGTAGCACATGTATGTCCTACATACATACACCATATACAAACATAATAAATTGCAAGAAGGAAGAATTTTATAGCATAGGTCTTTGTCCACATCTGTTTCACTTTCCTTTGAGAAGAGTGATTCAATTTACAAAGTTTCTAGGACAATTCTATAAAATATATAAAAAATATATAAAAATGATTCTTCTAATGTCTATTCATTTGTAGTACATTAGTGTATGCTGGATATCTGGGTAGATGTATCTTCTCCAAGGTATAGGTGTTCTCTCCTGAGTTGATCAGGTTCTAGCCCTATGAATGGAATATGGAAACTATTGCCTTGAGTTATAGTCTATGGCCTTTCTCTCAGGAATGAAACATATATTCCTTCTTTAATTCAAGCTTTCATATTTGTTTGGTTTATAAATTAAGAGAACCTTGGGTAAAGGTGTTTTCTTATAGACTTAATAATATTCAGCACAGCTAGGGCTTAGAAATCTGACTAGGGACAGCAAGGGAATGAAGAAAGGACAGTCACAGGTACAGAAGTGGTATGCTCAGCTGTACTGTCTGCACTCTGGTAGAACCATACCAATTTTTCAATGACAGGAACCTTACATAGAATGCAGTAGGAGAAGGTGGCTGGTGTCAGAATGATGTCACTGTAGATGGGTCTCAGGCTATCAACAAGTCTGCAAGGCAAGCAGCAGTTGCTAGTTTTTGCATATACTGACCAATCTTTTAAAACCTGTACTTGCACACATTTTCACACGCAGTCAGGAAAATTTAGCCAATCCCTCAATGCCACACACTAAGGGGAAGGATTTGATATCCCCATGGGTCTGAAGCACTGGATCCTTGACATGGCTGTGCCCATGTCAATATTATACATTCATCCAAGACTACATCTTTTAAAATTTCACTCAAGGTTTTCATTCTTCTTTACAGGATGTATTAGTGAGGGCTGGGCAGGGTCAGTTGTGGTTTTCCATAGTAGTCTCCTTATGCTTAGAAAAGAAGCTCTTTTGATGGGAGATGAGTTACACTTGTTGGTGGGTATAACTGTAAGTATTTAGAATGCTGCTAGGGATTACACTGACTTAGGAAAGTAGCTGTTGTAGGTTCCCCTCTAAGACTCATGGCTTCACTATCCACTTGTAATTGGCTATGTTTAGATTTTCCTCCCTGTAAGTTGGTCTGGAGTCCAATTAGACAGCTGTTGGTTATGGTCAAAAAAATGTGTGTTGCTTTTGCACCTTTAGGAAAATTTTGCCATTTTGACCACTGTTCTGGTTCATAGGCACCATAGCTTGGTAGGACTACTAATTTATTTCTTCACCAAGAAGATTGCTTATGAACATCTATTACTATAAAATGTAGTCCTCACGGAGGAGGCTACTGTATCAGTTCCAGCTTAAATCCTTTGATTCCTATGCCTTCAGCAATATAGATTTTCTTTCAATTTCTTGGAGGCAACCAAAAGCACGACAGGATGGAAAGATTCTAAGAGCCAGATGACCAGGAAATCTACTGTGAGATTGTGCCTTCCAACTATATAATGGAAGCTACATTCTGGAAATCTCAACATGGCTGACTAAAGAAGACCTAAACACATTCTAATGAGTTGACCTGTCAATATATATGGGACTGACCTATAGATGAAGAGCTACATACAAGAAAACACATGGATAAAATGGAGACTTAGTCTTTCCCAGCAATAAAATCTCTGATTGGTTATCTAGTACTAACTGGTCAACCCTGTAATCATATATATATGAAACACTGGAGAGACTCATTATACACACACACATACACACACACACACACACACACACACACACACACACACAAATACATATATATGTACTACTATGCTTAGAAGAGATCTAGAATTTCAGAGGAAGAATCAGACATGGAAAGTGTAGGAGGGAAACATGGAGATATGAGGTATAGTCTATGTCTCTCAATCTGACCTTCACCTAGTGGCAGCAATGATTACTGGCCTGGTCATGGCCAGGGAAGTGAATTGTAGGATTCTCTTCATTAAGGCAAAATAAACTTTTATCTGAAGGAAACTTAGCATAGACCTTTAAGCCAACTCAGAAGGCAAAGGTAACACATATCTTTAAACCCAACTATGAAGGAAGTAGTAGCACATGCCTTTTCAACCCAACACTTGTGATATAAAAGGAACAGACAGTAGAAGCAGAGAAGAAGCAAGGTAGAAGCAGAAATGGAAGTAGACAAGAAGTAGACAGAAGAAGCAGAGGGGTAAGCAGAGTAAACAGAGAGAGAGAAGCCAGAGTTCAGAGTGAGAAACAAGAGAATCAGAAGCAGGGGATTGAAGAAGCAGATTGTGGAGAAGAAGCTTTGGAGAATGCAGCTAGACAGAGTTCAGTTTAGTCTAGGAGGCTGAAGCCCCCTAGGTACAGGTTTGCATCTTGAAGATTGTATCTTGTTCCTCTTTGAACCCCCATGAATAAAAATAGTTTTATAAAGCATGATTTGATTAAAAACAAATCCATCAAATCTTAGATGAGGATAGTGATGGCAGTGGTGTAATGCTATACTAATTAATGAGGGGAAGATAATAGACAAGCAAGCTAAGTGATTCTTTTAAGCAGGAGAAATGCAATGACATATTGTGCCAGTTTGCTACACTTGATTATGGTTTCTATTCCCTCATTTAACTAGAACACTGACTCTAGTGTTCCATGATGTTGATATAAAGAAAGGAAAGAAAGTGTATGGAGAAATGAGAAAGGAAATTAGTGCAATAAATTTAAAAAAAAAAGCTCTCTATGTATTTTACATCTAGATTCATAGCATAAATATAGATTGAAAGTTATATAAGGGATTTGCAAGTTATATGGAGACATAAAAGAGTTCAAGATACTTTCAAATTTTTGCACTTACTTATTTCTCTTAATAAAAAGCTATTGAGTGCAACTTCTTGATTATTTTTATTTAAATTTGATCCTTCTTCACAATACAGATGAAGATCACAAAAAATCTCTTCAGTATTGATTTGCAATATACATTTCTTTCTTCATTTTATTAACATGCCAAAACATTTGAAGAAATGTACTTTTTAAAACATTTAAGAAATTCAAGTGAGTTTTCATTTTGTCTGTCAATAGAATACATATTTCAGCAACACACTATGAGATTCTATTTCTGCAAATTATCCCCAGAGATTAAAAATAAAAATATGCTGGCATGGAAGAGTTGCCAAAGGACATTGTATGAGTGTTCTTGGCTCCTATTCTGTTTTTTTTTCTATCTAAAGGAAGCATCTTTCTGCCAAAATGACACAGGTGTGAAAGCAGATCTTCCAGCCTGTGAACTCTTGGGTTTACATCTGAGGGACGTGTCTTATTTTAGAATGTGTACTGATTCTTTTAAGTAGAAGTGGGATGTGTTCATGAAAACCAGTAAGAGGGAAGCAGATGTCATCTTCACTACATTACAGAAAATGTCAATAGGATATATCTGGAATATAAAGACTCACTTTGTTCCAATGTTGCTAATGTATTATTAGGTGCAAAGATTTAGATTCATATGTTGAATGTTGAAAACAATTGATCTTAATTACTAACTTAAAGCTATATAACATTACATTAATTCCTTGAACTTTTAGGGAAGAAAACAGTGCTTACTGAGCAATTTGTGTTGACATTTATCAAGGTATAATAAGTGTAATGTTATGATATTTTTGAAGAATCACCTACTATAACATTTGATTTCAGTGACTAGAAGTGATGATTACAATACATCTTTTCAGGGAAAATGAGAAAACACTTGTGTCAAATATTAAGATCATTTTGAACATAGTTCAAAATGTGTTTTCAATTTTTAAAAAATATAACAAGTCAGCTGTTAAATAGCCAACACTAAGAACCATTAAATACCAGATTATTTAATTCAATATCCCCTTGTAATTAATTGCCCCATAAACAATATGCAAAATACACCTGCTTATTAACTATAGCATGTCTTTTTTTTTTCTCTCTCTCTTCAGGCTAGGGCTCAAGTTTAGGTCCTCATGCTTGCTAGACAACTTCTTTTCTTTGGAGGTAAGCATTTCAGCCTTAGGTTTGAGAGGTTTTTATTGGCTAATCATTATAGGAAGCAGCAAGTGGCATGTGAAATGGTAGCTTTTTTTTTTTTTTTTTTTTTTTTTGACTCTTTAGGTACCACCCCCCCCTCGCCTAGTTTGAAACTACAGACAATTTGACATTTTTCTTCATATAGTTTATGGAAGTGAGCTCATGTTCCTGTCTTGCCCTTCAAGCACCACCATCTTTGTTCCATGGTTTCATTTTCAACTTTACTGTCTGCCCCTTCTCAATTGAACACCCAAAATTGTTGATTACATGTAACTTTCTTGACATTATAAATGAGGTTGTGTTCCGTAAGGCAAACACTAATGTATAATGTAAAAAAATTAATGGCTAATGAATTTAAAGATTACAAGGAAATATAAGGATACATAAATAGTCTTGCAAATCAAACTTCAGTGGAATATTTGAATTGATAGTTTTAGGGGTTTATCTTCACTGTCAAAGATTCAACAAAATAATATTTATGTGAAAAGAATATGAATAAATTTGTAAATGTGAAAATCTTGGCATAATTAGAGAGTATTTTGGAAATTACATTGGACAATAAATAGATTGCCCAGAAAACATTAGGGAGAAAAACATAATATTTGTTTGTTGTACATACTGGTCCATGAGTGCATTAAAACTACATTTGAAAAAAAAATGTCAACATATAAAAATAATCATGTAATACATCTTTTTGACAGCAATTCATATAAATATGTTTCTATGAGTCACATTTTAACAAGGCACAGCTGTCTGACTAGCTTTTGCTATATTCCTTTATTATAAAAAGAAAGATGAGTTTAAGTAAGCCTACTATTAATACTAAGAAGAGTTTCACCAAAGGAAGAATTAGCAATATATACATTGCTGTGAGCAAATAGTCAGCAGAAATGATAATTTGAGAAGGCAAGGAATTTCCATGTTAGTGGGTATGGAGGCGGTGTCTTTTTTGTTCCCTAGCCAGGAAGCCAAGAGTTAAGACAGAAAAGGGGAACAGAGAAAAGTGTTAAAGGACCGCCCCTACTGACTAACTTCTGGAAATATGTCCCATTGCCAAAAGGCTTTATACCTTCACTCTGGTGCTATAAGTTGGTGGCCATGTTTTCAAAATAAGAACCCATGGTAAGCATTTTAGAATCAAGCCAAAACAACGATAAGGACTAACAAAGAATTATGAACTTATATAGACAAATTACTTTAATTCTGTCAATTCTGTTATCTGTACAATCTAGAATAAAGGATTCTTTTTTGGCTCATACATACTTAGCTATCTAAAGATACTTTCAAATACAAAATATATACCATTTGCTGTGGCAAAAATCATTATCAACATATAATGCTCATTCAAAACTTAGCTTCAGGTGCCGAACAGATGGTTTTATGGTTCACAGCCTTAGCTGCTCTTGCAGAATACCTGAGTTCATTTTCTTGTACTATATGGCACCTTAAAATGACCTGTAACTCTAACTCCAGGAGGTCACATACACTCCTTTGTCCTCAGTGAACACTGTGCATACATTAAGTCCATCATTTACATTCATAAAAAAAATTTAAAAAAAAAAAAACAAAACTGAAAACTAAGTTCTAGCATATATGCAGAGGACCTGGTGGGGGACTCCTAACAGTGGGAGTGTCATGTCTCTGACTCTTTTGTCTACTTATAAGACTCTTTTCTTCCTACTGGCTTGCTTCATCCAGCCTCAACATGACTCAACATGTGTCTTGTTTTACTGTATCTCATTTTGTAGTTTTTTGTTTGATATCTCTTAGAGGTCTGCTCTTTTCTGTAGGAAAATGAAATGGAAGGAGATCTGGGATAGAGGGGAGGCTGCAGTAGCTTGGAGGAGTGGACTGTGGGAAAATGTGAAATATTGTATGAGAGAAGAATCTATTTGATAAAAAGTAGTATAAAAAATTCCCCCTCAAAACACTAAGTTATAAACCTCACTATGTACCACTTAGCATCTGAAAGGAATTTTAGAATTAATTTCATTTTTTTCCAATAATAATCACATGCAGATTAATAAGCATTGATAGGTCCTAAAGTTTCAACACAGTGCTTTAACTTGCTTGGGTACTATAAAGAAGTATTGTAGTGCAACATAAAATTTATTTTTATTTACTGGTATAACTGTTTTGCTTTGTAGTATGGACACTATTTCCCTTTCCTGTGTAAAGAAGATTTTCTGAGTCACTTTGGGGTTCTATGATTTACATGCTATTTCTTATTATATGATGTTACAAATAGAGAATTTATAATGTGCCAGGGATTAGCTACCTTAGCAGCTTTCTATTATGGGACTTCTGTCAAGAGGCAAGGATGCCTCACAAATTATGATTATTTAGGAATGGTTTGTTATAGGTGCTACTGTTTTAATGTGTGTTCAGTGTACTGAAGTTTCCATCATAGGACACAGTAAGAATGTCTGCAACACTGTTGCTCATACTCCTATTTATTTAGTATTTTCTTTCATTATCTGCAACTTTCCTACTATTCCTGTTTTTAAAAAGGGCAAAGATGCTTTGCCTTAGATAGTCTGTAGTGATTCTGTCTTCAAAAACTGGCTATTTGAATTGAACTAGATTAATAAGATTTATAAGCTAGGAAGTGTTGGTTAAAACTAACCCACTGGAGGCATTATTTTATACTTATAAAGTGTTTTACGAATTACAAAGATATAAAAATCATATTTCTGTATTCTAGATAAAGAACAAAGCACTGCCTTAGAGAATGGCAAAAACAAGTGTGAAAATTTAACAATGAAAATAGCCTTTAGCATATAGAATCACTGCATATTTCCAGGGGTAGGTAGACAGAAAAACAGTCAGATAGATATTGCATGAAAGATGTATATATAATATATAATCAGTATGTGTTGCCATAGACAGAAAGACACACAGAAAGACAGGCAGACAAACTGATAAGGAATTTATAACATACATTTTAGGGGCAAAAAATCTCAGATACACTATTCCATAATGAATCTTGAATTTACATCTCCAAATGAAGACTATTATGATTACAAATAAGCTCATTGAATGCTGGGTCTAGAGCTCTATAAAAACATTGGCTACTTGTTTAGGGATAGAAAGAGAGAATACTGGTTTTGCTTATCTATCTTGATATATGAGTTCTTCTTGGTTTGAAATAGAATGTATTCTAAATTTGCCTTAACTCTCATCTGGCTTTTATTCTTTGTCCTATTGTGACATGATACAGAAGATCTCTCAGTCTTCATTATTTACCGTTTAATTTTATCAATATCTTAGCATCTACTCAATCTATATTTATACTTTATAAATATATCTATATTTATACCTTATAAATTAAACTAAAGGCAATTTCACTGTTGTTCAAAGAATATATCAAACTAAAAATATCTTATATATACTGAATTCTGAATGTTTATTTGTACAAACTAATAATCAGTAATTATTTATAAAGTTTAATTAAAATACTAGAGAATAAGTACCTTAAACACACATTTTCTTTTATGGTTTCATATACAACTTATTTTTGTTATATTTAGATCGCTTTTCATAAAACAGAAATTTGATGATAGATTTTACCAAGTTTTTAACAGAAGTACACTTGGCATAATGTTATTCAGTTATTTAAAACAGTTTAGTAAAATTTCTGAAAACCATTCTTACTGCCCTGGTAAGCCTCGGAAAGGATGCCAAAAGTTACCTAGTTCAACTTTGGCAATGATGTTTCAAAATAGGCAAACACATGCCTTTTATCAATAAAACAGTCAGTGAATCACTAATTGTCCTAAAAAGTGATGATATAGTGTGTGAATTGTCCTAAAAAGGTATTTTGGGCAGAGGAATCAATAGGCATAAAACAAAACTAGGTATGTAGAAGAAAACAAGGACAAATGGCAAATCTGACTCTCACCACTGCTAATTTTTCCTTTCCTGTTGAGATTTCTTCCATATGATACAACTTGTCATTATCCCTCCTTGCTTGTAGATCAATTTTGTTAAGTATTCCTGTGCTTTTTATTTCCTCTCAATTCTAAGTACTTAAATATTAGGAAATGATGTCATATCTTATGCAGGGATGTGTTCAAATTAAAGGAATTATAGACATGGAAAAAGGTTGTTGGAGAACTGGCAAAACGATTCCACAGTCTCTGAAATCACAATGTGTAGACAGGTGCTAGCTACACTAATGAGGAAAATATGGCCTTGCTCTTGATGTGTGAAAAGCTCTGAGGATAAGATTAGCACACACAGCAATTAACTCTCTTTCACCAGATGTGTGGATAGAGGAGTGAAGGCTTTTGATCGGCATTTCAATATCAGACATTTAAGAAATATTTCTGACCACAGTGAGTGCAATGAAAATGTAACACTTCAAAATGAGTGTTGACACATTTATTACCTGTATCAGAAATGACTGATCATTTGGGATGTTGAAGAAGAGTACTTGGGAAGGACAGCAAGTGTGAAATATTAACATACTGGGGGTCTACTGTAGGTAAAGGCAGAAGTCTGTAATTATTCCACATTAGTAGGTAGTTAACAGAGGGTAGTCAGATAGAAGTGGGAACCAAAAAATCAGAAAGTGTGAAATGAGTAGCCAAGTGACATGTGGACTGGGAAACCACAGCAAAAAGGAACACTGGTGACAGTAAAATGGAAGAGCGGTGCAAAGAGGAATCAATACGAGACAATGTGCATATATAAGTCTCTAGCAAGTGTTTTATTTCATCTCAGTTTGAACCAACTCCATAGTCAGAAGAGAGTCCCTGCTCCCCCAACACTTCAACTATTGAACTAAGAAACCTTGAAAATCAGATCATGATCTGTATGGTAATTATTCCAAGAACAGCATTTTGGAGAGCCAACACTATTAATTATGCTGCCAGGCCTAGGTTCAAAAACACCATAGCTTCTGGACTCATTTATGAAGGAGATCACTGAGTTATTGTTACCTCAGTCAATTGTTGCTATACTATGTATTTGTAATAAGCATTGGATATCACTGCAAGGAAAAAACATCTATGGGCTTCCACACAACAGGATAATAAAGTAGAGAAAATTCTTTCCAGTTAAAAATGAGAAGCATACACTATGCTTAAGTCAATATAATTACACTGCGATGTTCAGTATATGTTTATCTGAATTTATTTAAACTGTATTGGAGGTAACAAATTAAAATATATGCATACACATATACACACACACACATATACACACACGCACACACACACACACCATCACAAAGACAATTTTAAACCTACACCTCCTTTACCATTAACTTCAAACCATAGCTTTCATATTTAGATAAAAATATGAAAAATTAATACAATAACTAAATTTCAATATTTCTATTTCTGCTTATCTATTAGCCCACCTTCTACATATTAGGGGTAAGATGGAAGCCATGTATGATGAGAAATTCTAGAAGTGTTTGAAGAGTTGTTAAGACTAAGAACCATATTCATTTTCCTTCGCAGATATTTTTATTTTCTGTTAACACTTTATTATTCATTAAGTATACAAGAAAAATTGAATTTAGAATTATTATTATATTTTCCCATCTAGTTTAAAACTTGATGAAACAATAGTCCTTTAAGAATTCTCATAACCATATATGGTATTTTTTTTACTTAAGATGTATTCTTCAATATGTATAGGTAATAGTGGATATTGTCAAGGCTAGTAAAATCAATAATATTCTTAAATTGTTTAAGCTGCTTGTATAAAGCAATTGTTAAATTTATGGCATTGCAATTTTCATATTTTATACATTGTTACTAAATATCTTGAATCAGCATTTTGAAGAATGGAATGATTAGATGCAAAGAGAGCTGGTGTGAGAGAAGTTCAGGACATTTCAGAGCAATGTCCTAAAACTATTCAAAGACTAAGTGCAGTCTCAGAATGCACTCTAATTAAGAAATAAGTATTCCTGCCAGAGGGGTTATGAACCCTTTCCCAGACCAAAGCTTGTAGTAGAGGGCTATGATACAGAGAATATTTCTCTTAGACATATACTGCAGGACACAGCAGCAAGGATTGCAAACAAGACTCCTCTCTAGCTCCATTCTTTCCTTCTTTCCTTCCCTCTTTTCTTCTTTCCTTTCTTCAATCTTTTCTTCCTTCCTTCCTTTATTTCTTTTATTTCTTTTTTCTTTCTATCTTAATGCAATGATTCTTTGAGTCAAGAAGGGACACATAGAAACAGTATATGGTCACCAATGAGACCCCAAAATAAATGAATATACTGAAGTCAGTTCAAACAAAGCATAGTTAGCCAACACCTAAGATTTAAGAGATGGGAAAAATGAGGGATGTCTAATGAAGACTTTATTTTTGATGACAAATAAGTAAAAGTTTTAGCATGTTCCAAATGTGGCATCGAACATTTTTATACCCTAATTTGTGTGAAATCCAAATATACTTACATGGCAATCATAAACTTATATGATTATTAAATAGTCCACAATTATACTAAAAATTAAACTAGAATAAAGTCTTTCAAAAACAAAGGTTTTTTTCTGTGTTGATACACACACACACACACACACACACACACACACACACACACACCTCCATTAATCTTTCATCTTTGATATGCTTCTTTGTTTTTATTTCTTTTTATTACATTTTACATATTAATTTATTTACTTATTTATGTGTTTGTGTGTGCTGTGACACATATATGGAGGTAGGGACAACTTGGGAGTGCAAAGTTACTCCATTATGTGGGTCTGAGGATTCAAATTCAAATCATCTTACTTGGCAGTGGGTATCTTATCTTCTTGTTCTAGCCAACTTGTGGGTCCAATGTGTACGTAATTCTAATCATATTTCCATTTTATGTCACTTATATGTGTATGTGTCTAGGGACTATTGTTTTATATAACTTAACAGTAGTATGGTTCTCAGAGAAGACTGATTCTCCCTCTCTAAAGAGGCAGTAAATAGAAAAAGATAATTTATTATAACTAAATCATATGCTAGGGATCAATATCCAGAATATAGATACCTTTCTAACTTAACAACATAATTAGACCTGGTTAAGAGGAAACAAAGTATTGAATAGACATTCCTTCAAAGGCAAAAATTAATTACAGTAAGCACATGCAAATATTTTCAATATGAAAACCACAAGAAAAATACAAATATATTATAATGAAATATTATCTTATACCCATTAAGACCATATAAAACAATAAACTCACAATAACAATGAAACATAAAGCAACAACTGTTGGTGATTAAATGGAAAAAATGTTGGGATATAAAACGGTACAGATATTTTGTAAAACAGTCCCTTATGAAGTTAAAAATAGAATTGCTATAGAGCCACCTTTGACATTTCTTGAAATCTATTCAAAATTATTGAAAGCAGTACCTAAAGATAGATTTGTATATCATGTTCATAGCAGCATTAACTACAAAAAGGCACAACATGCAAGAATTCAGAGAGTACACTGACAGATGAAGAAATAAACAGAATGTGTCTTAATGTGGCATTTTCACAGAGAAGGATGTTAGTTAGATTAAAAAATTACGGTTACTCTGATATGTACTATGATAATGATAATATATGAGAACATCTTTGTTAAAGATTTATGTGTTGTACTTGAAGCTCTTATATGCAAATATGTGTGCATGTTTGTACGTGTTGCCCTCTGAGGTCAGAAGAGAGTGTTGGAACCCCTGGAACTAGAGTTATGGATGGTTATGAGCTGCCATGTGGGTAATAGAAGTCAAACCTAGGTCCTCTGAGAGAACAGGCATTCTTAACAGCTGATTCATCTCTCCAGCACCAACGAGAACATTCTCACATGTCATAAGCTAGTCACGAAAAAACAATCAGGATACTGTCCTACTTATATTAGGTATGTAGAATGGCCCTAATGAAAGAAACATAGTAGGCCGAACTTTATGTGGGAGAAGAAAATGTGTTGCTGTTTAATGGCTTCACAGATTTCATGTTGCAGGTAAAAAAAAGAGTAGATATTACTGATGATGACTATTTTACAACATTATCAATGTATTTAAACCACTGAACTGTAGACTTCAAAATCATTGAAATAATAAATTTTATGGTAAGTATATTTTGATAATTGATTAAATTAAATGAAATAAAAATGGAATAAAAATGTTTCCATGTGACCTTATGTAAGTTTGATAATATAGGAGGTACATCTTAAACATGCATTGTTGAAACACAACACGTGACTTTATAATTTTTGATGTATATAGATGTTTTATATAAGGAACATACTAATTAAAGACAAAGATATGAAGTCTATTGCACTTGTAAATTAATTGAATGTTCAAATATAAAATTTTATTATGATTACCTTTATTTCATGTCCCTGTACAATACTATCTGATTACTTCAAAGTCAACATCTTCTGGGGCATGACAGAGACAAATGTAGTTAATGACATGAGTACCATTTTTTATAATCTAACATTTAAACAAATGATAGTAAAGGTATTACTATGTATACTGTGTACTTAAGAATTACAATAACATCAAAAAATAGTGCTTCTCAAAAGACAATGTGGCTATTTACAGTCAAAGCACAATGTCAAAAGTGATAGGCCATAAAATATAAATACAAATCCTGGTAGATAAATGTGCAATCTCTTTAGGCACTAAATTTCCACTCTGAAAAATTAGCGACTGTTCAAAACCTGATTCTATTCCAAGCTTTGGAGTATTCAATTATTAGGAGGTAAATCAAATCCTGTGATAATTTAGTATCAGCACATTTCTGATTGAAAGGTTTCCCCCATAAAGTATCTCCCAAGGTCAAGAGGTTTAATTCCTTGCTCTTTACTTACAATTGATTTCTTTACTCACTTTGCATTTTCAAGCAATTAATATTTTTCCTGTACCAGATGTGTCTTGTTTCTTACCATTCTCTCTATGATGGTTCTTACAATGAAAACTGAGATGAGATGAATAAAAGTTACTTTTTTTTTACAAGAAAAAATTCATTTATTTAAATATAGCAATAGTGTTCTAACAGAACTTACACAATTTTTCAGGTATTATTAATTTTGGCATATTTTTATCTTTAAATTAGCTCAAGAATTTAAATTGTATCTTTGAAGGGACAATCATCTTAGCTTTTCATTATTATTATCAAAGAACCTTTATTGAGAAACCACTCTTGAAATATAGGACACACTAACATTTGAGGTCTAGAGATGAGAGACCTGAAGGATGAGACGAGTGGGTTAGATGATCAAAGCAAATTAAAGGCTTAGTGTCTCTGTTTGTTTTATTATTTTTATTGTTCCAGTCCTACAGATAGGAATGAGGGAATATATGGTGAGAGAAACACAAAAAGGCAGGGCATTTAATTCGTATAGAAATGTTGACTAGAATGATGGTTACATAGATCCTACTCATTATATTTTAATCTAAGAAAGCTGATATTGATTTAATATGAGCATTTAGAAAATATTGAAAACAAAGTCAAATTTTTGTCTCATATTTTCCTTTACTAAGAAAATGTTATAAATAAAGCCAGTCTCTGTGTGTGTGTGTGTGTGTGTGTGTGTGTGTGTGTGTGTGTGTGTATGTGTGTATGTGTGTGCTATTGCTTATAAAATATCTATTGGTTGTCATAGAGGCAATATTAAAATTGTTGAGCAGAATATAATTGATACTGGTAATAAGAATATCACAAAATACAGTATATTAAGATATCTGAGTATAGGTGGAGACATACATGCAAACAGACTGTTTTTCTGCTCTTATCTAACGAGCACCTAGAAGAACATATGTATGTGCTTTAAATATCGTGCTGATTTAGTATGTTGGTATAATATTGCTTGATTTAAACTATTCAGGGGTAAAGGTGGGGGGGAAGGAGTCCAAAGTCTCCAGGTTCTATTATTGTGCATTTAATGTTAACTGCTTCAATGTTATTTTTATATGTGAATAATTAAACCTTCCAATGATATTTTCTTATAGAAGTGATTCACTTTTCTTGATATCATCTAGTAAAAAAGAAAAAAATTGATGCAATTCTTTAGAAGCAATAGGATTTCAGAAAACAGGAAAGCAGCTGCCTAGAAGGTGGAAAATATTTAGGCAAGCAAATGATTGGATCAATGCCTGGGACTGTGAGGGCCCTGCTGGAGATTAATGTGAATGAGATGTCATGCTTCATTGACTAAGTTTACCTAATTCTCTTATACATCAGTATTGCTTTTTATGATGGTGTTGCCTTACTTTGTTGCAATTTGCTATTTAATCTATATTGCTATTATTATCTCAACAGTGATGGCGAAAGCAGCTGGAGAACACTCCGATTAAACCTTAATTATTACCATGCTTTTGCTATATGTACAGTGAGGATATATGATGTCTACCACCCCATTGCTCTCAGTGCCTTACTTCAAAGCACAGACTGAACATAACACATCTGTTTACAAACTAACTTGATTTGTTAGCTCTCATAATGAATTGAAAAAATAATCACACAGGTTTGTTTATGCCCTCACACCTTATAATCAACATAAGTCCTTGGTGAACCACTTATAGATCACGTATTTGCCAGAGACAGCAGACTTCATAAGACAAGTTATTTTCTGAGTTATCTATTTTAGGTTATAGCTAAATACTTGATTTTGTATTCTGTTGGTTTTCATAGTTAAAAGTTGACTTAATGTGGTTGAAATACTTTGAAGTAAGCAGAGATAAAAACAAATCAGCAGGTATTTAAGCTGAGGGCTATGAGGTGGAAAAATCACCACTTTCTTTTCAGATACAGGCCCAAAGATATATCTTTGTTAATGAGGTCATGCTGTCTCACTGAGTCCTTAATCATTTAAAATGCAAATCCCAAAGAATAGAGTCAGAGCCATTACATATATATGAGAAGGTGGCTGATTGTTTTAATAAATGATTATGCCATCTGCTTCTCTAATTATTTTGGCTGTGAAATTCTACCAATGAAATTACATGGACTTGCATGAAATAAACACCACCCATGTAAATTCAGCTATGGAACAGCCTTCCTTTGCTTCCCTGCCACATCCTCACAACTGGGAGAGTTTCATCATATAATCAAGGACAGAGAATGATTTTTTTTTTATTACTATTCATGAAAAGCTTGTAGTGAGCTACTTTTGATTCTTACATTATTTTTTATCATAGTAGTCTTTGGAAGAAGTAGAAGGGCATTTATAAAGAAATATTTCAAAGTGACCTACTTTAGATATCTGTAATACCCACAGAGATTAATCATGGCTGTGAAAATTTTCAGGTAATTCTGTGTGAAATCAAGAATGCAGTAAAAGGCCTTTGTTTTTTCTTTTAGTTTTTTTTTTTTTTTTATTTTCCTTCGAGGAGAATGTAAGATAGACTGAACCTAATACTTTCAGTATCACCTCCTCAGAGATATGTGAGCAGTCTCCTTTGCTTTCTCATTTCTTTGCTTTGCATTTCTTTCTCCTTCTTTTTTCCTTCTGTAACAGGGCCTCAGACATTAGTAGGCCCTGAGACCTTAGCACCACTAAGTTCATGACAGAAGTTCCATTCAGGCTGTAAGACTCTGCTCATAGATAATACCACCTGCCAAAATTAAAACAAAGACCTACTCCATCAAAGTCCATAGAGTTCTGGGAAAGTCTCAAAATGTACTAACCTTACTTTTTAGCCTCTGTAGTGCTTGTTCTTGCTAACTGAAGTATGTCGCCCAGAATATGTTTTGTTGTTTGTTTGGTTGGTTGGTTGGGTTTTTTGTTTGTTTTTTATGTGTGTGTGCTTAAGTCTCATCCTGAGAAAGGTTTTGAGCAATACTGGGATTCTGAATATCCATTGTAATTGCTGGTCAGCAAATAAAGACATTCCATTAGTTTAAATCTATGTCTGAGCAATCTTCTTTGGTGAATAACCCACAATATTCCTTTCTTTCCTTGCACTTTCTTTCTGCTCCTAACTCAATTCATGATACAATACACTATCTTTTCACCCTAACCCATTACAATCCTTTCAGATCTGTGTGAAGACTCCCTAAATTAAGTAATAATGGGCATATATTAGCATCTTTGAAAAAAATTGTCTAAAACTCTGGAAAGATTTGAACAATCCCAAGGCAGGGTTAGAAGAGTGGCTGGGCAGTAGTGAAGATGAAGTCACCTGAGGAAGCTCTTTGGTACAGGTATGTGAGAACATTGACAGTCTAAAACAGGACAAATATTGGAGAGACATATTTCCTAAGGAAATAGCTAAAGTTAGAAGAGATAAGTTCGATGCATTCAAAATGGAAAGTTCTTAATCTGCTCAATGCTATGACTACTCAGACTGAACCTCCCCATATTCCAAGTTCCTACAGCAAAGAAGTAAAGTCCCAGCAGGCTCCATTAACTTAATTTGCACTCCCTGATCCATCTAGCTCCCCCTAGAAGTAAGCTGTGCTCAGTCTCTCACAGCTGTGCCATACTTTCCCTGTCTATCTGACCCTTAGTCACTGGGCCCTACTGTGTCCCAGAAAGATGGAAATCATGTCACTATCAACTTCATCATTCTCACTTCAAAACTCTGATCTAGAGAATACAGTAAGTTTGTAACATGATTTGTTTTAACTTAATTGAATTTAATCTCTATAGCTTATTTTTAGTTGATACGCAAAATAATATATGTTAATAGGAGAACAGGCAATATTTTGTTGCACGAATACATTATGTTTATGACATATCTCATATCAAGAAAACTTAATGAAACAGATGGAGATCATTACAGGAAATCACAACCAATGGATACATCTACAAAACACTCCTGACCCTAAGCCTTAGGGAACATTGAGGAAGAGAGATAAAATATCATAAGAGTCAGAGGATCAGGGAGTTTGCTGTAAGAATATGTCTCCTAGTAATGTCAGAAATTACACTCATAAAGCCTCAACAGCACGACCACATGAATATGAGTTGGACAAAGACAACAGGATAAGCTAAAGATAATGGAGGAAAACGCATAAATCCTCCACTCTACAAAGAACTGCAGGCATCTAAGTAATGCTGAGAGTGGGGAATATAGTTTTCTTCAGGAAAGAGCACAATAGTGGTTAGTCAATACCAAGTAATCAGACATGAAAACATACATAATAGTGATATTATATAGAATAAATAGGTTATATTTATGAATATATATGGATATATGTAATATATATGTATATATGTGATATATAATATATATTATGAATATATATATATGATATGAATATATATGGATAACATATATAATATGTTATATATGTATACATATATTATGTGTATATACATGTTACATATATACATGTAGCAAAACTTGGTGGAAAACTGAGGTCATTAATTTGAAAGAGAGCAAGGAGAAGTATTTGGGAGAATTTGGAGGAAGAATTATAATCCAAAATATATTTAAAAAGAGCTTGCAAATAACTTAAAAAATTAAATACCAAAAAACAAGCAACCCATTTAATATTAGGCCACGGAATGGAACAGAGTGTTCTCAAAGGAAAAAAAATCCAAATGACTAACAAGTATTTTTTAAAAATTTCAACATCCTCCCCTAAACACAAGAGCACCCATATTTGCAAAAGAAATACCATTACTGCTTATATCACATATTGACCCTCACTCACTGAAAGTGGGAGACTTCAATACCCCACTTGTAGAGGAGTAGCCCAGTATGAAAGTTAGGGTCTACATCCCAGGGGATACATTTAATCCCAGTATTAAGAAGGAAATGGTAGTCCACACCTTTAATCCCTAAAAAAAACCAGTATAAACAGACACAGGAAGGAGAACACAGAAGGAGTCAGTGTAACACAGGAAGTGACATCTGAGATGAGTCAGAGTGAATGGCAGACAAAGTGCCTAATCAGAGACAGAGTTACCAGAGTGAAGATATGCTCAATTCTCCTGACAAAAGGTGGGCTTTCGTCTCAGTAAAAGAGATACATAGGAGTTAGAGTCATTCAGTTAACATAGTCAGTTAAGAAGAGTCAGTTGAAGAGCCAGACAGGTGTCAGTTCAGAAGGAGGCAGAAGAGTCAGTTGAGCATTAATAAGAGTAAGTTACTGAGTCTGAACAGAGTCAGTTAACAGAAGCAGACAGAATACTGAATTACAGAACAGTTAATTAAAGCAGTAAGTTCTAGAGGCAGGATGTAGCAGTAAGAGCTCAGGGAAAGACACAGACATAGCATAGGTAGGCAGAAGAAGCCCAGAATAGAAAATGAGTTAAACCAGAAAAGTCAGAATTCACAAGGAGTTAGTCAAAGAGGCTCAATTAGCAGTAGGTCTCCAAAGGCTAAGGCTGAAGCTTTCTAGGTCAAGACTAGCAGTTTAAATGTCGTAAATTGTACAATGAATGAAGACTTCCAGTTGAAGGAATAAGGCTAGATTGTAAAGAGTCTGAAATCTCAAAGGTTCCAGGGCTTTGGGCAAGAAATAGTGATTTAATTAGACAAAAGAATAAACTGTCATTTGCCCCAACCAATAGCCACATCTGCTGAACATCTACATCCACATATATTTCTACAACAACACTGGCTCTCACCAATCGAGAGATTATGCAGACAAACACTAAACAGAAAAAGGCTAGAATTTACAGAGATTATAAACCAAATATACCTAACAGATATTTACTGACTATTTCACCCAAACATAAAAGAATATACATTCTTCTCTGAACCTCATGGAAACTTGTTTAAAATTGACCACATTTGGACACAAAGCAAGTTTCAACAGATACAAAAGAATTTCACTCCCTGTATCTTATCAGATCACCATGAATTATAGATGGATATAAAAAAATAACAGAAACAACAGAAAGCTTACAAACTCATGGAAACTTATACAGTTTTCTATTGAATGAAAAATGGATCAAGGCAGAGATAAAGAAAAAAATTAAAGAAATTTGCAATTCAATGAAAATGAATACATAGTTTATCAAAGTTATGGAACACAATGAAAATGGTTCTAAGAGGCAAGTTAGTAGCACTAAGTGCCTACATAAAAAATTGGAGATGTCTCATACTAGCAAGTTAATAGCATATCTGAAATATGTAGAAAAAAGGAAGAAATTACATTCAAAATAAGTATATGGAAAGAAATGCAATGAATCACAGAGATTAAGAGTTGGTTCTTTGAGAAAATTAGTAAGATTGACAAACTCTAATCAAACTTAACTAAAAAGCAAAGAAAGCATATCCAAATTAACAAAATAGAAAGGAAAAAGAGAGATGCAACAACAGAGAATGAGGAAATCAAGAGAATCATAAGGACATACTTAAAAAAATCTCCACCAAAATAGTGCATCTAAAAGAAATGGATAACTTTTTTGATAAATACCACTTATCAAAGTTAAGTCAGAAAGAGTTAAGCAATTTAAGCAGACCCAAAGCCCATATTTAAATAGAAGCAGTAGTTAAAATTTTCCAACCAAAAAAGCCCTGGGCAAGACAGGTTTAGTGCAGAATTTTATCAGAATTTCAAAGAAGAGTTAATTTCAATATTCCTCAAATTATTCTACAAACATTGCTCAGTTCACTCTATGATGCCACAGTTACCCTGATACCCAAACCACATAAAGACACAAAGAAGGAAAGAAAATTACAGACTAGTTTCCCTTATAAACATAGATGTTAAGATACTCAATAATAGGAATCCAAGAACACATAAAAAATATCATCCAAAATGACCAAGTAGACTTCATCTCAGAGTTTCAGGGATGCTTTAATATACATAAATAGATAAGTGTAATACACTATATATACAAACTGAGAACCAAACCCATATTTTTCATCTCATTAGATGCAAAAAAGGCTTTTGACAAAGTCCAACATCCTTTCCTGATAAAAGTGTCGAAGAGATTAGGGATACAAGGGACATCCCGAAACATAATAAAAGTAGATTACAACAAGCCCAGACCCAACATCAGATTAAATGATGAGGAACTCAAAGCAATTTCTCTAAAATCAGAAAAAAGACAAGGTTATCCACTCTCTCCGTACCTATTTAATATAGTACTTGAAGTCCTAACTAGTGCAATAAGACAACTGAACAAGATAAAAATAAAATACAATTAGAAGGGAAGAAATAAAAGTATCTTTATTTGAATATGATATAAAAGTACACAAATATTAACCTAAAAATATAGGGGACTTCTATAGCAAAGTACCTGTATAAAAGCTTAAAGTAATAAATAAATAAATAAAAATCAGTGACCTTTCTATTTACCAGTGACAAACAGACGAAGAACAAAATCAAGTAAACAATAACTCTCACAATCATCTCATATAATATATACTATGTTGGGGCAACTCTAACCAAGCAAGTGAAAGACTTGTAGGACAAAATCTTTAAATCTTTGAAGAAAGAAATTGAAGAAGATATCAGAAGATGAAAAAATCTCCTATGCACATGGATCAGTAGGATTAACAGTAAATTTGCCATCCTATGAAAAGCTATGTATAAATTCAATGTAATCCCCATCAAAATTCCAACACAAGCTTTAAAAGGGAAAAAATAATATGCTACATTTAATCAATTAAATATTACTCAGTTGTTTAAGAAGTGTCATCATGAAATTTACAAATAAATGTATGGATAGAAGATACTATTCTGAGTGAGGTAACTCAGACACAGAAATATAAAGATGGTATGTATTAGCTTACATCTGGATATTAGACATTAAATAAATGATAATAAAAAGCCACAATCTATAATCCACTGAGGTTAGGCCTAGAGGTAGGGACTAGAGGGAACATGTTGATCTTCCTGGGAAGAGAAATACAGAAGGAGGAGAATGAACAGGAGGATCAGGTAGGAAGGCATAGAGGAGATGAGATTTAGGGACAGAATGAAGTAAGGAACACCTAGAATTGAAGGACTTTGGAGGGTCAGTATGAAAATTAGTACAGTGGAAAGTAACAATAAATTGACTCCTAATGATATTCTGTTTTACTCAGGACCAATGTCTTATTCATCCATTATCAGAGAGGCTTCTTGAGAGAGAGAGAGAGAGAGAGATAGAAAGAGAGAGAGAGAGAGAGAGAGAGAGAGAGAGAGAGAGACACCTTAGAACACACAGATTTAAGAGTTATTTTTATCAAATTTCTCCATTCAGAGTTCAGGGACCCCTGCAGAAGATATAACAGGAGTAGGGAAGATATAGGAAATGGAGGACACCAGGAGAACAAGGCCATCTAAATCAACCTTGGACAGCTCATATGAATTCACAGAGACCTCAGCAGTAATCACAGGGCCTACAAGAGTCTGCATCAGGTCCCCTCTATATAATATAGGTATACTTTGATACTTTTAAGGTACTCCTGAATGTATGAGCAAGTGGGCTTCCAATTATTCTGCCAGTCCTTGGATCTCTTATTTTTCTGTTGGTGTGTCCTGTCTAACTTCGATATAATGGTTTTGTTTTATCTTATTTTTAGTTTTTTACATTTGTTGTTATCTTTTAGAATGCTTTTCTTTTCTAATGAAAGACAGAAGTAGAGTGGTTAGGGATCTGAGAGATTATGGAGAGGAATTCAGAGAATTCCTGAAGGGAATTCTGTGTTCGGAAGGGAAGGGGCACTGTGTTCAGATTATATTGTATGAGAAAAGAATCTATGTTTAATAAAAAATTCAAAATTCCTTAGCTCTCAGAGGAATACAAATTAAAAGTACTTAAGATTTTACCAGAATGACAAGATCAAAATAACAAATTACAACAAATGCTGACATAGTGTGAAGCCAACATGGTGTGAAGAATGGGGGAAAAAATTATTTACTGTTATGGAGTGGAGTTGGGTTGGGGACAGGAGGATCAGGTGGGAGATGGGGTTGAGGAAGGGAATATAAGGAGAGACAGCTAGAACTGAGGGACATTTGAGGGGTGGTACAGAAACATAGGGCAGTGAAACCTCAAAATATATTAAGCCTGTTCTAATGAAAACTCTAAATAATGAGGGAGACAGAATCTCAAATGATCATCTTTTCTCACCAAAGGAAGCTTCTACTACTAGGACTGGGTTACATCCAATTAAGTTGTTTGCCAAAAGGATCTCATGGAAATCACCAATCAACTCAGTCTGTTGTCAAGACAATATGTTGCTCTCAGAAAAGTGACAACAAGGCCCCAGTTGCTGAACACACAATTCATTGAATATGGGTAAGGGGAGCTGATACCTTCACTTTTACATTCTAGTGTCTTTGGTAATGGAAGGTACTCTGCAGGCTACATAAAGAGAAATATAAGCACCAAAAGAGCCACAAAACTCTTGAACCTGTCTTGTCTTCAAAATATGCTAGGACAATAGTGACAGAAAGTTTGTATGAATAACCAAACAATGTTTGATTTGACTTAAGGTCTGTAGAGGAATAGAACTGTGTGAAAGCTAGGGTCTACATTCCAGGATTTACATTCAGAGGCCTGTGTGGTCTGGATGGAATGTAGACACACGTTTAATCCCAGTATTCAGAAAGCAGTGGTAGTCCACGACTTTAATCCCTAGAAAAACCAGTGGAAACAAACACAGGAAGCAGAACTAAGAAAGAGTCAGTGTTACACAGGAATTGACATCTGTGATGAGTGAGGGTGAATGGCAGACAAAGTGATTAGTCAGAGTTAGTGGAGTAAGGACCAACTCTCATGAGAAAGGAAGGCTATCAACTCAATTAAAGAAAGTTACATAGAACAATATAGAAGTGAGTTGAAAGTCACTTAAAAGAGTAAGTCAGAAGAATAAGTTAACAGAAGCAGACAGAAGACTCATTTGAGTGGCATTTAACAGAGTTAGTAGAAGAGTAAGTTACAGAGGCATGAGAGAAGCTGAGGCTAGAGTGAGTTATGGAGCAGTTAGTTAAATCAGTCAGTTACAGAAGCAGGATGGAACAGTAAGGGATCAGGGAGAGATAGAGAGATACAACAGAGCCCAGTAGAATAAACCCAGAACAGATAATGAGTTGAACTAGAAGAGTCTGAGTTCAGAAGCAATTTATTGGTTAGTGTATTTAGTCAATAAAAACAGTGTCCTCATCACCATAAAGCACAAGAAGCTTTATGGAAGGGAAATGCTTATTATACTGGGGAACAGAAAACAATTGTGAAGGACGAGAGACTGTCATGTGCCAAAGAAGTCATACAGTATGCTCTAAAACATTGGGAAAGAATCACTTTTAGTCAATACATTGATGAAAGAAATTTAATGAAGTGACTTCACAGCCAGTGATGAGTATTGACAAGCCAACCTACATTCTACAACCTATATTCTACAATATAGGATAGCAAAGAGATTCAGACCATGCTGAGGAAATATAAGAAGAATATAGGAACATGCAGATGATCCCATACCAAATGCCACATGAATTTCACAAATACTCTACAGTGAACATGACAACTGAAAGTGATTGAGCTGTGTACAAGATACCAGTGATAAACCTGTGTACAAGATACCAGTGATAAACTGAAGATAGAGTTTTGACTAATAAAATGTAAAAATAAATAAATAAATAAACCCCTTGAAACAGTGCCAAGTTAAAAATTGAAGTGACAGGTATAAAACTTGCTTTTGAGGGAGTTTTCAGGCAGAGGAAGAGAATTCAAGAGAGTTGAAAATCAAGCTGGAAATTGGAAAAATATTTCTAAATAAATGAAATCAATCTGTTCAAGAGCTATCTTCACTATTATGCTTATCAAAGTAACAATTACAATAGCCAAGAAATGGCCATAACTAGAGTGCCCAGAAATAGAATAGATGAAGAAGCTATGGTGCACATGCATCAGGGAGTACTAGTCTGGCACAGCAATGGAATCCTGTCAATGACAACAGCCTGAATGCAATTAGAGGTAATTGTTTAACTGAAATAAGACAGAAATAGAACTACAAATATTTCTTGATTTTATTCCTGTGGAATCTAAGAAATAATCACATAGAATTTTAGTTTAGTGTAGTGGTTATCAAGACAGTATTGCTCAGGGGGAGGAATGATGAGCATCTGAGTAATCTGTCACAGGCAAAAATTTGGTAAGAGTAATCAGTTCTGGTGTATTATAATATGAAGACAAAGACAAGAAAGTACTGCACATTTCAAAAAACTTAAAATATAATTTGAAAACTTTGTGATTAAACACAAAAAAGCTAGATGTGGTAGTTCACAACTGCAGTAAATGAGGATAACTCAGAAGCATGATTGAAGCAAGCCAGGGCTCCACAGGAACACCCTATCACAAGAAAATAATGATAGTAATAATAAGCAGAATGTATTCGTGCATCAAAATATTACCTGGTCCCCTTATAATATGTACTATTTTACATATCAATTAAAGGAATAATCCGAGCACTTGAGAGACAGAGGCAGGTGGATATCTGAGTTTGAGGTTGGCCTGGTCTGCACAGAGAGTTTAGGACAGCCAGGGCTACACAGAGAAATCCTATTTCAAAAATACTGAAAAAAAGACAGGAAAATGTAAAATATAGAAATAAAATGAAAATAAATCAGATACAAACATACTATATACTCTAGATGAGAGGTTTAGAGTGACACTGATGGGGTAAATAATGACAAAAGTCCACCGTTAGGGAAGGTTTATATTTGTGATTGTTTGTTAATGGAGAGAATTTAAATAAATGTTGCCTTTTGTTTTCTTTTGTAGAAACAGGTGAAATGAAAACTCATTGAGGACCTCTATTTCATTACACTTACATAACCTCTTGCCTCTGAGTCCCCAGATATACAGGTACTGGAGAAATATACTTCATATTGATCACTTTATCTTGAGTAAAAAAGCTGAGGTTATGTAAGGCAGATGAACAATTCCTTCAATAGTTTCAAACTATATTCTGTATAAGGTTATATATAATGTTGTTCTGTATAAGAATTTACAAATTCTGTTGTTTCATTTATTAGTTAAAGAATTAAATTTGAAAATAAATGTTTCATATTGAGCTACAGATTTCTAGGCATAATAATACTTTAATTCGTGCACAGGGATATTTCCTGAGTTTAATAATTTTATTATTCAGTGGACATAAAGAATTTCTTGCAGCAATAATTGGAAGATTTTATGTGCCATCCGTTTCTGTTATCTGCTTTCTGTCAAAAAGTTATTCACTTTCTGACAGGAGGGTGTAGAAAGACAGGCACATAATTCTTGATATAAAAATACATACTTATAGTAAGATGTGAAGATAACTGAAAGTATGGTAAATATCTATTGCCAGAGGTGAGATTAGAATATGTAGATTTATGTGTGTTTCTATCCATCTATGTGTTTGGGGACACTTATATTAGAATATCACTGAGCCTCTCAGTCTCTAGCTGACCTGTCTTTATTTGAATATTTATGAATAAAGAAACTCACAAAGTAAAATTCTTTGCTCTTACAAGCTGGATGTAAATTGTGTAATGTGGTTCCAGGAGATTTATTAATCAAAGCCACTGAACTTCACTATTCTCAGGCTGTTCATGGTTCTTCAGCAACAAGACCCAGTGCTATTTCTCCAGCTTCTAAATGAAAACAAAATACTAGTCTTGAATGATTTGTGAGCTTTTTAACTTTGGGAGTTATTTCAGGTGACAGGTATCTAGTTCTCCTCTGATAATAGAGGGGGTGCTATGGCCCCCACCCAAATAGCCAACTCTCAAAATAATATAATTGTTGTTTGTTGCAGTATTCACTCTGATTCCATAGAACCAAAGCAAGTCTTTTGTCACTTGCAAAAATTCCATAAACATCCAATTCCATTAACAATCTAATTATCACAGTAATTTTATTTTTCTCAGAATTCTTTCCTATTTCTTCTTTACCTTCTAAATATATAGTGTGTGTTATACTGGAACTACATTCATATGCATATGAATAAGTAGACAAAATTCAAGTGATCATTATTTACCTCAGAACAAATGAACACAGTGATTAGTGAAGGTGATTTTCAGGAATTCTTTGAGAAAATAGCAAGTCAAAAGGGGCACTACTTATTTTATTGGGGATACACTTTTGTGCATGGTGGGTAGGATGGCAGCCATTCTTGTTTTAAGATTTGATAATTTCTCATATTTATGAGATATTCTCATTGGTACCTTGCAGTAGTAAACCTAATATGGCAGTAAACAGGAGAAGGAGGTGCTTTCATATGTGTAATTCCTGCCAGACATCAGCAGACAGAACAACTATCATGGTAAATATCATCCTGAACAGCGGAACCCCAAGCATTTGAACTCAGAATTTTTTCATGATAGAGAACTGCTCAGGTGTTCTTCTGATAGCACATGCAGATCATAAGCAAGAAAACATCCCCCACATAAATCCAACAACTCTAAACAATACAAAGCTCCAAGATCTAGACAGCTCTTCACCCAACAGTACACAAAACAATTATTTTATACATAACTAAAAATAAACTTCTACAGCAACTATCCTTTTCTGTATACAACAAAAAAAAATGATTTTTCTCTACAACACAACTTAACATTACACCAGTAAGACCATTACCAAAAGGAACAATCAGGACCAAATGAAACCGAACATCTATCAAGCTTTCCACAATGTCTTTGGACAGCAGAAAAACATTATCAATGTCTAATTATCTGGAATTCACTCATGATCTTCTGGGGTCCTTCAAAGGGCTTGGATTATTTCTCTGGCTCTGATCTCTGTAGCACACACACCTTGTCCTCCAGGCTTTGCCTGGCTTAATTCCACTGCTGCTGCTGTTCTTGGTGGTTATTTCATGGTTCTGGCATCTTCAGCACACTGGGGTCCCTTGCCCACAAGTAGACTGCACTTCCACCAATAACCTCTCCTATGCTGCTTCATGGTGCCAAGCATCAACTTTTCACATAACCCATTCAATCTGGGCTTCCAACAGCTACTGAAAGCTATACTTTCACCAATAGCCTCTCCTGTCCTCTCATAGAGACAAGCTTCAGCTGCTTTCCATGATCCCTTCATGCCTTAAAACTAGTAACATTTGGGTGACTCTTAAAGTACTAAATTCAGCTACCAGAACAAGATATAATCTTAGCCAGTTCTGAAAGATAGCTTCTATGTGTTGACTCTCAGGAAATACTTTCCAGATTTTAAGATAGAATCTGTTTTGCAGCAAAAATAACTGGTAACTTTATCTGTAGGAAGAGTTCCCTGTTGGGTGGAGTTATCATCATCATAGCAGATGTGTCTAGTCTGGACCACCTCACTTCATCGGTATCTGGACAAGTTTTCAGAAAACAAAACAAAATAAAACAAAACAGAACATACTCTGAGTTCTGGAGTTTCCTTTACATTCTTCCTTGTCTCCATGTTGGATGTGACTGGCATGATATCATGCCTGATGTTGGTATACCATTCGTAGTTGTTATGCTGCTCTGGCAGCTCAGCAAGAGACACAAGGAGGCATAATCATAGGTGTGAACCCTGCCAGACTTCAGCAGAGGAAACCACTATCATGACAAGAGCCATACTGGACAGTGGAATCCTGAGTGTCCCAGCTCAGGTATTTTTATTGATACAGGTACCTCAGGTGTTCTACTGATTCAGATCACAAGCAATCAAGCACACACATACTCCATACACACATAATTCTAATATCTACAGACAATACAAAACACCAAGACCTAGGCAGCCCTTCACGCAACAGTGCACAAAACAATTATTTTATACATAACTAAAAATAAGCTTCTACAACAGTACCTCCTTTATCACATGATTTCTTTGATTTCATTCTTTTGTTTTTCTATGTCTATTATTTTACACTCTCTTTCCATACTTGTAATACTTCAGTCTCATGCTACTTCAATCAGTAAATTTTATTGAGACAGATATCAGATTCTCCTGGGTTAAGGTCTGAAAAAGCTGTTGGAATTATAGGTATTTTCCAAATGGATCCTAAAGTGTTACTTGTTCATAGAGTGCCAAAATTACTGTTCTTTCTGAGTCTTCTTTTCTGCTAATAACAGAGCTGGTATTTGGTTTTGTAGGGTGATAAGACAGGCAATATCTACTTATACAATGATAAGTAATAATGATTGCTTTGAGAAAGATAATTGTGTGGAAACATCTTTCTAAGAATGAATGTATAGCAGAACTCTAGTGAAAGATTGAAGCTGGCTTCTCTTAGGGTCTTCATGCTATGGGAACTTGATGGTCAGTTTCATATGGGTTGTGTGTTAACTTTATCTATTTTCCTGTTTTCTTACATAAGATCTGCTGTGGTTAGAAGAAAAGAGATAATTAGGTCAACAGGGATTCTGAACAACACATACTCGTCAGATGAAAGGAAGCATATTGTAGTTTTAAAGAGTATGTTCTGGATGTATACTGAGTCCAGAGAATTCCAGGTTCTATTTTTAATATTTGTTAGGTGAGACTGGAATGGGTTGTGTCTCTGGTGGTTTATTCTCTATGACCAAAAAAGTCTTTTTCACGTGTATCATGAGAATTGTTGTTTTGTTTTTTAATCTAAATCACAGAAGACAATTATGCAATCTTCTGATTTTGTCTAAAATCTGTTGAGTTTTACCTAAAATCTTATACCTTGAGTAGATTTCTTACCCTGTGAACTTATAAATAATCAGCTGAATATTGAAGGGGGGCTTAACTTTAGATTGCTTTCTCTGCTGTCTAACCATTTTGATCCCTGAACAAAGATAACTGCCTTGGTCCCTCGGTACACTAAGATGTTTCTGTCTTGTTCAGGACACCCACTGAATACCAGCGCTAATTCTCCTTGGACTGCACCTGGAAATTCTATAAACATGAATTTATATGGCTTATCTCATTAGTTTCTCACATTTTAGAGGACCATAAACTGTCTGGAACGCGAGTGACTTCTTAATCATTGTTTCCTGTAATTAATCTGTTAGAGTATTTTAGTCATTAAAGTGAGGCAAGTTTCTCACATTCACCTTGAACTGAAGTATAATTCATAATCAAAAGTTTTATACTTAAAAAAAAATTTAACCTTAGCATTTTATAAAATTAGGGACTATTTTTCTTACCTTATCGGTGTTCAACTGTTTTCTTTTCTAACTCATTTATGGAAGATGCATTTAATTTGGGTAAAAGTGATGGCTCAGCCCTTAAGTTAACAAGAACTTTTTCAAATAAATTATATTCATTATTAATTATTATTGATGTTGTTGTAATGACATACCATCCATCTCATTAGGCCCATCAGAAAATTAGGTGCCAAAATTGACACCTCCAATCTTTCATCATCCTAATTCATTTGTTACCTAGGTTAGCCAATTTCTGTCATACAGTTTTCAGAGACATATCCCAGGCAAAAATCTGCCACAACCTGTATTTTGGAATTACTTCAAAAGCTAATTGGCCTTTTCTCGCCTACACTGGCTTTGCTCCTACCAATTGTTTCTCAAGCTTTGATCAGTAGTATAATTTTAGAATCTGCCAATTGTCATGTTACCACCTTACTTTAAATATGTTTTGATTGTCATACTCATAAGGAAAGATTAAAACTTACAAAAACCATATTTTAAAAGTTTACTTAATTATTCAATCTCTAATACATAAATAATTGTTTAATGATATGTGCTCCCTATTATCATGATGCAAAACTACAGTGTACATTAACTTATAATTATTTGAGATATATGTATATATATAAACACATGCATATATCTTATAAAATAAATTATGTACTTATCTTTAATTGCAGAGTTAAATTTTTGTTAAATTTAATAACAGTTTGTAGAGGAAGATTCAGTCTTTTAATCCAGCAGCATGGCTGCTCTAGCAAAGAATCACATTGAAAGGCCTTTGTGATAGCTAGGAATGGATCACATCCAAAGCCCTATATGAAGGGATCATATTCAGAAGCTTGTGTGATCTGGATGAAATGCTCTGAAGGCAATGATAGTGATGCTTTTCATCCAAAACTCTGAGATGGAATCATAGGGAAGACTGAGATTGAGTCAGAGTGAGGACATGCTTGACTCTAAAGATATAAAAGGAGGCACTCAGCTCACAGTCAGTTCAGTTCAGCTGGAGAGTTCAGTTAGTAGTGAGAGGAGAGTTAGTTCAGTCAGACACTTTGAGTGCAGTCAGCTCACAGACAATTCAGAAGAAGAAGCCTAGAAGAGCAGAGCCAGTCCAGAATAAGCAGAGAAAATGCAGATTGTCAGATGCAGATGGGTTATGACTTACAGTTCAGAGTTCTCAATACAGATCACAGTGAAAAGAGGTAGTTCAGAAGACAGCTTTTCAGAGTGAGCTCAGTCAGCAGTAAGTCTCCAAGACTGAAACACTCTAGGTTTAGAGTTTTAGATTAGATTATTTGGAGGCTGAAGCCTTCTATGGGTGAGTTTACATCTTGAAGATTAGATTGTATAGAGGCTGAAAGCCTCTTGGACCAGGGATTGAATTACCAAAGAATAAACTGTTTTCTTCACTGAATTTTTGAGAATAATAAATAAAATCAGAGCTGACATCTGATAACCAGTGTGATTAGAAAAAGTTAAAGAAAGATAAAAATGGTGCTGGTTACACAGTTAAATTTATTTTGCTAAATATGGCCAGAAACAGAAACAGAAACACAATATTTAATTTCCAAACTTAATATTACTTTTATTAAATAATTGATATGTCTATATAATAATTAATTAAAATTATTACTATTTCACAAGGCAAAATGCTCTAATTTGAGGCTAACTATCTCATTTTGTACTTGAGTTTTTCAGAGAGCTACTATGTGAGTTATATACAAAGAAGAAACAACTTCTGGGATATTATAAAGCAACTAATAAAAGAAACAAAAAACTTGAAATACCAAGGAGTATAGGATTTAAATGAAGTCATCTATCTTGAACACATTTAGCCTCAGTCATTAATTTATTTTGACTATTTCCTCTTGTAAAAAAGATAGGAATAAGATAGTGTTTATTTATTTCAAGAAAACAAATGTCATTTTTCTCAATGTTATAGTTTATGTCTGGACAGAATTATAACATGCATATATTCTGCTTTTTTTCATGCATGTTGTAATCTACCACCTTGAGAGATGTCTAGTAGTCATTTAGTGTGACATTTCTGACAGGTTTTCAAATGTGTAGCAGATTAGAGTATAATGAGAAGATGATGAGAATAAAAAAGTCTAATTAACAGCTTAAGATTTGTCTCCTGCTATAAATATTATCTGACCTCAGGAAACTTAAATGCTTGAAACAAAAAGCAACTTGGATTTGTCCAGGGTCAATATAGTGTAAAGGATTGGGAATCTATATCAATAAATTTTTCTAGGCTTGTCACTTAGTAAGTGCACAAACTTGAAATCACCAGGAAAGGTACTATCTCTTTATTCACACACAGGGATGGAACCAACAGCGATTAAATAATTTATTTAATTTTGATATAATATAATTACAATATTCCTCACTTGTATTTTCTCCTTTCAATCACTCCTTTATACCACTCACTGCTCTCCTTCAATCTCATGGCCTTTTTTTTTTCACTAATTGTTATTGCAAGCGCGCATGCACACACACAGACACACACACACGCACACAGTGGGAAAAAGGGAGAAAGAAAAAGAGATTCCTAAAAATAACCCATTCAGTCCACATAATGTATATTTTCAAGGTTGAACATTTGGAACTACTGTATTAATTGCTTGCAATTCTATAGGAATTAAAATATCTATATTAAAATACAATAATGTTATAACATTTCTCTAAATGACCATATTTTGTTTTACTAGTCAAGCTTCAGTTTTTATCAGAACATATTCTCCTACTAAGCTCATAGTTTTTTCCATCCTGTCAATAATGTACTATTATTTTTCTGGGTTATTATTGTTACTAATCTTGAGACTAAATTTCATAAGCTATGGTTTTATGTAATCCTAATTCAAGGTATTTGCTATGTCTTACATCTTTAATGGAAATTATGTGCATGGCCTTGTTTGTCCATGGAGTTGAGACTTGGTCTTTTCTTATTCTCTCTAGAAGTAAACTCGTCATAATTACCAATAATGTAACCTTTCTCTTATCAACCAGATGTAATGAGTTTGATGAAGATATGCAATCAAAGAAATTGAATAAATGGGGAAATATTATGTTAGTAAATGTCAAAAATTATTCTAGTATATATCTATAGAATAATACCTAGTTCAACAGAAAACATACCAGTTACCTAATTGGTTTTACTCCTGGTTTTACTATTAGAATAAATTGTGGGTTACTTTGCTTTGGTTTGTCTACATTTTATGAAATAATCCTTAGCCTGCTGTATATTTCTAAAACTGAATTTGATGTAGCTGTAACTATAGGACTTGTCTTGTTTCCAAACAAATAAATGAATGAATGAATGAGCATTCTATTTTGCACATTTACAGTTGGCAAAGGGGGCTGGTAAGTAGAATCCTTTGTCACACAGATGAAGAGAGTTAAAGGTGTTAAATTGAATCCATGCACATGCTTTACTGACATTTCTGCTGTTGATAGAATTCTTGTCAGTTAGTAAAATGGACTCAGTGATTCTTTCACTAATAATCTTAGCAATTCCACTAATTGGGGAGAGATAAAGTAACAGATCAACATAGTACGCCTCTAATTCTTAGATGCAGAGATCATCTTCCAATTGGAGCTGGACTGTGCGGACACCGAGAGAGACACAGAGACACAGGTATAACCCCCGCCAATGTACCCCTTTTCATTTTACACATAGCTTAGTCCTTGATTCAAAGAGTATGCTTCATCTTTTATTTAATTTATTTTTTTCTTATGGCTTCACTTTTCATAAGAGATAGAGGTAGGTATCCTGGTATAAAACTTCTTGGAAAGGTAAAAATTTACAACACTAGGAAAATTTTTCCTGGAATTTTTATACAAGAATGACATTGACTGTCAATCACCAAGGAGGATACATTTGATTTGTTTCTAAAGTTAGGTATATTATGTACCAGCGATGGCTACTATACTTGACATTTGCAACTGCTATTATTTTGGTGTGGAAGGTCCCTTCGAAGCCACATGTTGAGGGATTGGTCCTGAAATACTGGTACTAGTGAGGAGAGGTCAAACTTTCAGGAAGTAGAGCCTGGTGGATAGAAGGCAAACTGTTGGGAAAATGTCTTTGTTGGAGATATAGGCAAATTCTCTTCCTGTTTTGTAACAGTGATATGATACTGGATAAAAATAATCCTTAGGTAATTTAAAATTGATATAGTGTATAGACTATCTACCTGCTAAATTTAATATATTCACTAGAGAATATTAATTTTTAAATGACTAAGAATATATTCTTTACAATATTTCCTTAAACTGGCAACTAAAGTGTTCATTAGCTGAGTCAAGTATATACAACTTTGGCTTTTGTGAAACAATACAAAAATATTTGGCATAAAACATTATTTTATCATCATAACAAATGTAAGACTTTGGATGTAATTCTTATTTTAATTGATGGGAAAAAGAAAGAGGGACTGGAAAGAATTACTTTATTATTTTTTATTAAATAATATTTTAGTTTTGGATACTATAATATGATTTTAATGGTAATGATTCCTTTTGACTGATGCATATTTCCTGTGTATTATTTTCTTTCCATGAACCAAAAAGTTGTAGCTGAAGAAATAGCTCAGCAGTGAAAACACTTGTTCTTCTTGAAGAGACTTCATGTAGCAACCACATGGTAGCTAATTACTTAACTGCAATTCCAGAACACTTGATGCAATCTTTTTATTTCTGTGGTTAACAGTGACACATGTTGTTGTATACATAGGTATGTACATGTATGCATGCAAATCACCTACATGTATACAAATAAATAAATACATATCTTTTAAAAGAAAATGAAAAAAATAGGTATAGTGACAGTATAATAAAAATAATAAGTCTTGCATTAACACCTTAAACTCTAGTTCAAGGACAAAATGGAATAGTCTGTGATATTAGAAAACAGAGTCATTGCTGCTTCTGGAATAAGAGACAACTAGTTCCACCAAACACAAAAAAAAAGTAGCAAAACATTACTAATGTTTATGTCATTGTTAAATTTTAAGAAAATACATTATTTTATATTTGAAACAATATATATGATACAAAAGTAATAAATTTACACACATTATTTTCATTACTAAATGAATATCTTCCACATAAAACTTCTTTATTGCCTTATAAAACTTAGGTTTTCTTTGAAGTGGAAGAATATTTCATCTGTTTGATTTTCATTCTTTAGTTACTCTCACAAATTTGATCAAAGCGGTTTACAGCTTGACAATCAGAATATCTAACACCAGACAGAAAATATTTTGTGCAAATTCATTCCTCAAGAGAGCTATAACACTTGGGTTACTTCAAAAATAAATATATTATTAGGAGCAACAGTTAGTTCTCTTATCAAAATATGTTAATATACTTAATACATTATTTTTATTTTTAACACATTTTATTTTAGATATATACTGCACCTAGTGTGGCACATCAGTGTGTAGAAAATATTTTAGGAGAAATATATCACATCAGAAAGCAGCAAGAATGACTATCTTTCAAGGGTTAATTTGTTGTTGTTGTTGTTATTGTTTTTTTTTCATTTTCTTTTGTTTTGTTTTTATCTTTTGTTCTAAACTATCTTTAGATAGCTCAGGTAATTTTGAAATTCTCAGACTCCTACCTCAGTCTCCAGAGTTCTGACAGCACAGGCCTATTTACCAACTTTAATTTCAAGAGTTGACTTTTGTTTCTAGAAATCTGGAAAATTTTTGAAGTGTGTCATAGAAGGGAAAGACCACTCCTGAATTGGAAAGCTGTTAACTATATCTGTGTGGCTGTGGTAATTTACAAGATTAGTGTACTATGAACTTTGATGAATGGATGATGTATAAATGCCTAAGGAGAAGGGCAAATTCAAGAATTTTAAAATTTAATTATAGAAGAGATTCATCACTATACCTCAGTGAGAACAGGGCCCTGCTCTAAGCTGCACTGTACAAAGTACCTTGTAACAAGAAATCCACATATTTGTACTGAAATTGTGTTTAATCAACAAATGTCACTCTTTGGTATGAAACCTTTATTTTATTTTGGCAATATGAATCAACTAATATGGTTATACTAATCTTGGGGAGCTAAGTTAAGATTACAATTTAATATTGAACAATAAAAGCACTCATAGAAAAGCAAGTTTCAACAAACACTGGAACATAATCTTTAAATAATTTTCTCATGCATACATTACAACTGAAATGTTCCTTTTTAGATCTATATTCTGAAGAGTCAGTTCCCTAGAGGACATCTTGCCTCAGTGGTATGTCAAAATATTGTTGAAATACTAACAGTTATGGGAATTTATATCTGAATCCCAGCTGAAGAAATGTTCAGAACTAAGATGAGTCTAACTATTCTTACAATGAATTACAGATGTTATTTCAAGAAAGTGAATAAAGGTCAAGATTTGTCACTTCATGGAAACAAGGTCTTTTAAAATGATACCATAGGGATTCCAGGATTCAAATTGTTAAAATAAGTTATTGCCATTAGGAAATTTTCATTAAACTTGCCTATGATTGGCATTGGTTGTTCAACTACTGGATTCTTTAATATCTGAAATTGTTTCACTCCATAAAGTCCATGACTGTATAAGTTTCTAATATCATCTTAGAGAAGGTATTATTCTCCTGGATGAACACTAGAACAATACTTCTTAGTGAGAGCCAGTTTCTCCATGAAGACATTTAGCAATAATGAAGACTGTTATACTGATCCTAAGTGAGTAGTGGCTTGTAATGGTGGCTGGAGGTCATCATGAATTAAAATCATTTTGTCCTGCACAGTAGAATTCCTCACAATAACATTACATAGCACAAAATATCAATAGTTCCACAATGAAGAAACCAAGAACTACAGGAAATATCTATGTTTATATGAATCTCTGCAAATATGCTCCATTTATTTCCAAATACCATGTGGAACATTTTAGGTGGTAAAACATGAACTTGATAAAATATCATTATTATAAAGCATATTATAAAGTACTTAATATACATTTACAAACTGTTTTATTTGTGCTCAAGCTTACACATGTACCTACAAATATACATTTGGCTGGGGATTAATATTTAAGTAACAATTGTAACAAAATCTTATTTGTATACTCACATTCTAGTAAAACTTTTTTCTTGTTTTCATTTAGGAATAGATATGTGGAAGACTACAAATAAAAGAACTGAACAGGGTTTGTTTTAAGGATACTGTCCTCACATGAAAATGAACAGAGGGAAAAAAACAAACAAGTATAGGATGACATTTTAGATCTTGATTTAAGATGCCTTGGTATATCCTGATACCTTTTACTTTCCAGAGGTGTGATATGGGCTTTGCTCTGAAATGCAACAATATGCGTGATGGCTATAATACAGAATGTTATAAGAATAAATGAGTATGTGTATGAGCATATGTGTGTATGTTTGAATGAAGATGTGTGTACTTGGTTTGTAATGGAAGAACAACATGCACAGCAAATGATAATCTGTGCTATTCTTTAGGCTTTAGAAAGATTAATATCTCAAGATTCCCTGAAGGCTCCTCAGAGAAAGGGCTGTAAGTATTATCACAAAGACTATGTTTCATTGTAAGTTGTCTGGGTCATCATTGAATGACCTCCCTGACCTTGTGGACCTCAGAGTACTTTTGGATGGATTGCTCTTGTGGAGTGATTGCTACTATTTTTCTTCCCAGAGAAAGGCATGCATTAATGGTGCAGTAAATTGCCACTGGCACTTCTTGCTTCCCAGAGAAGAGTCTACGGTATATAGAAAGTGGATTGAATGAAGCACAGTGTAGCTGGATAAAAATATCATATCAGCATCAATAAACTAACAAAATTGTTAAGAAGAATGACTAAATTCTTCTAAAAGCAAATAAACAGAAATAAAATTATGTGGTTTTAAAGTTTTAAGTTTAGTAGATCAGATTAAAAATACTATTGCTCTTTAAAACAGCAATGTTACCAAGAAGGATAAAGGTTTGTTCACACATATGTATGCAGCCGTTCTATATATTTCTTCGAAATTTGTGAAAATAGGATATATGGAAAAAATGAAAAATAAAGAGACAAGATAAAGGAAATTATATAAAAATAATGAGAATTTTATAAAAGTAAGTCACAGATATTTCCCAGAAAGAAAAACTTTATACTAAATAATTTCAGTAAATTCTAGAAATTAACTTTAAAAAATAACTGTTAGATATTATACTGCATTATTAGTAGTATAATATTATTATTATATTATAATATTATATATATATATATATAATATTAGTATATTATTAGTATTATTATACTGCACCAAGATAATCATAATCTATCAATAGTCATAATAAAAGGCAACTTTATTTGTAGGTATTTTGTCTACAATACTGTAATTGAAAGGCAGTATAAAACTAACTATAGATCAGTGTAGATCACACCAAGAAAGAGTGAACCTTAAACACCTTGGCCAACTTATATGACAGTGTCAATGAGACAGAATCTAAAGTCAGCCAGGAAAGACACATTCTAACTGTTGGTGCCACCTTCCCACAAGCTGGGGTCTTGAACTGGAGATAAAGAAGGCAAAGTGGGCAGAAGAATTAATAACTCTCTGCTTCCTGCATGTGGATGCCATACAACAATCTTCCTCTTCACACTTCTGGGGCCCTCCATATTGCCCCCACCTTTATGAAATGTAGAATAGATCTGAGTCAAAATAAACTTTTAATTTTGATGCTTTTATCACTTATTTTGCCACAATAATGAGAAAAGTAGTTAATTAGAGAAAAAACTTATGGTGAAATGTGAAGAACATAAAACCAAAAGTATTTAAAACATGAGTTCTGATGGAAAAACTGTTTATGAGTATATCTTCTAGTTGATAATATGACTTAAAAGAATAATGAAACACATCTTGGATCAGAAAAATAATTTTTAAAAAAATGGAAAAGAAATTTTTTTACATAGAAAGGTTATGAAGAATGAACAGAGTCATACCTGGTACTAATAAAAGTGAGAAGAGAAAATAGAATATCAGAATTATTGGTTTACTAAAATTCTTATGGAAATACAGAGAATGACAGAGCATTGTTGTAGACTATCTGTGGATGGACCTTCTGATAAAAGTATGAAAGAAACATGACAATACAGAGATAAATAGGATGCATATGACTTTCTTCATGAAAGTTCCTAATTTTGTGTGAGACTTAGGTTTGATCTTCTATTAATAAGAGATTTTCTTATTTACAGTCAAAAGGCATAATATGATCTAGGTAATAGAACTTCATTGTAAAATATAGGCTTGAATTTTGTCTTCAATGTCATTTTTTGAAATACAAGGAGAATAAAAGTCCTCTGGAACTTATAAGATCCACCAAACTCAGAGAAAGTATTTTTCCCACCTGAGTAATAAGAATATTTTAATCTATTTCTGAAAAAGCAACTGTTTACTCCTGGTTTTCAAGGGGACTGGAAGTTTATTGATATGATATTTGCTATGTTCTTTTTGTGGTTACTTGTTTGTTTTGAGACAGAGTTTCTCTGTTGTAACTCTGACTGTCCTGTAAGTCACTTTGTAGACCAGGCTGGTCTTGAACTACAGAGATCCACACATCTCTGACTCCTGAGTGCTGGGATTAAAGAAGTATGCCACTACCACCTGGCTTAATCATATTCTTTTATAGAAAAAAAGTATCAATCGCTACTCAAAAATTACAAAAATCTGTCTACAGTAGGACCAGTATATCAAAACTCCATTGTATTCATGAGAAATAAAGAAACAGGAAAGAAGGAATTTAAGATTAAATTTACGTATTCCCAGTGCATCCAAAGGGAGGAGAAATTATAAAAAGTAGTATAAATATTACACACAGACATAATTATAAAGTTTTGAATTAACAAAGCCAGGGAATTTCTGATAACCAACATAAGAAGACAAATAGTCTTAAATACTTAAAATTACTTAAGATTACAAGATTTTCCTAATAAAATGAAAATACTAGATTATTTAATATATTTTTTCAAATAGCTTAATAAACCAGGCACTCAGAAAACCAAAAAACAATGATAAAGGGGCTTCGAAGCATTACGTATATATAATTACATATTCTATAGAGAATATACATTCTCTTATTACCATAAATCATTTAAAAAATCTTATCAAACTCATGTTGCTTATAACTGTGTCACTTAATTGAAAAATCTTTATGTCTGTTTACTATTTCACAAGTTCACACCTGCAGAAGAGACACAGCAATGAATCTTAATGAGACCAAAGAAAAGTCAAAAAACTCAATAAATATCTATATTTAGTCCTGAACAAATTAATATTCCTAGAAGTAATACAATAATAACTCTAAATAGCTTTGGAAAATAAGTCTTGTTTGTAAAATTAGATACTCTTTAGGCCTCTTAGATTTTGTGAGGAATAGAGAATGTAATCTGAGTGAATGTTTGGTGAATTAACTTCCATTTAAGGAGTTTGACAAAATAGGTTCCGCCAATGTTACAGCATCAGTGATATCTAGACACAAGATGCAAACTCAAATCTCAGGCCCTCAGAGCCCAGACCTGCTCTATATAATAGTTATCATACATCTCAATGGAAACTCAGGCTTCAAACCCTCTTCTCTAAGACAGAAAGAATGATACTAAGAATGACTAAGAGCCAGAACTGAAGGAAGCTGAACATCAGTGATGTGGCTGGAACAGTTCAGTCATTCACACCTAAAATTCCTTAACCACATGTAATCTTTTCATTTACTGTCTATATTAATTTTAACCAATAAACAGAAAAAAGGAAAGAAATTCAAGTAAACACATATAGCAAAATCAGAAAAGAAAACTGTGAGGAAATATTATATACAATGCAATGTATATATTAGAAATAAAATAGAAAATATATTAGAAAAAAGCTTGATACCAGACAACAGTAAATTTATACAATACTTATGAAGTCTTTAGAAAAAACAATTAAAACTCCACCATTTAAAGGAAGAAAATGAGCAACAGTGGATTAGTCCTAGTCACTATAGCCAATTTATAGAAAGACAATTTCCTTATGAATATTTTAGATCATAGCAGCAATTGGGACTTAGTATCAACTTGCTAACTATGAAGATAATTCAATTTTATCATCACTTGTAATATAAAAAGAACATGGAAAATAATATATTAGCACAGTGTTCTAACTTTTTATAAAATGACATAATAAAATCAGTTAGCTTTTATTCTCGGAACTTCATTTTTAGAATAAAAAAAGAAGAAAATGAATTAATGTAATAAGAGTATTTTAGTGCCCAATGATAAAATGCACTTTTCTCATTAAATTTTAAAATAAATAAGAAAAGAAGAAAACAAATTAGATGAATAAAATTATTTTTCAAAACTTAGTAGAAAACACCAGACAACTGCTTTAAACATTAAAGCTTTGTTCTAAGAAATACATGAAGTAACAAAGAACTTTTTTCTTATCTATTTTGATTTGTGATAAGAGCAAACTTGATAAATTTTTGAATGAATTACCAAGACTGTTCTATTTAAATATGTATAATGATGAGATTATT
>JAMJFZ010003980.1:0-87209 GCA_026225945.1 Cricetomys ansorgei
GGAAACAGGGATTGAGTTACATAATCTTGAAGAAGGCAGTGTCCTTTATGATATCTGAAGAATGGTTCTGATGATGAACCCAAGCACTGTGTAG
Organism: Cricetomys ansorgei; assembly: GCA_026225945.1. Classification (NCBI taxonomy): domain Eukaryota; kingdom Metazoa; phylum Chordata; class Mammalia; order Rodentia; family Nesomyidae; genus Cricetomys; species Cricetomys ansorgei. Next base: position 95 of record JAMJFZ010003980.1, read on the forward strand.
CTGTCCAAGCTTCCCTCTACCTTCACGGAGTTTCATGCTTTAATCTTAGAAAGCAAATGTCTGAGGGGAAATACTGATTGTATAACCTGTTGGCCCACCTGAAGGTAGCAGAGATATATGTATTTCATCTTAGGCTACGAGATCCTTGGCCGCCTTATCTGAAAACAGCATCCCCTACACTGTAGGCATCTATAGGCACCAAAGCTTCCAGAGGCCAGGTCTCATGTCCAAGAGATTCTATGGCAAGAGAATTGCCAGTCCAGAGCTATGCATCTGTTTAACCTGCTTAATATAGCTGAACAGAAGTACCACCTAGTGGAAAGAATCAGAAGCTTTTGTGGATGGGATAGTGAGAAAGTTCCATTTAGCTCAAGAGACGGAGTAATCTGGAGTGCACTGAGAGTGTTAGAAGGTTTCCTTGGTCTTATGGAAAATATGACCCAGGAAATTGACAGGCTCAAGAACATACTATGTAATGGACACGTTCATTATCCAGATTGTGGTGGCTTAGTTACTCTGCAGCAAATTGTAGATTAAGTATCTCAGCCTCTATGTCTCCCTGTCAAAATATCTTTTAATTAATAAACCTGAAAGTGTTAAATAAACACAGGGTGGATTATGTGACATTGTCTTCTCTGCCCCTCAGTGGGAGTTAATTTCTGGCTTCAAGTAAATATTCTATTCAACAGATGCATGAGTCTTGGCTGTTAATTCCCTTGCCACAGAAATTTTTGGCGATGGAACCTGGCCTCTTAAAACATTGGTGCCTGAGCTTTGTTTGAAGTTAAACAAAAGTGGAAAGAGCTTGAAGGTAATTGCTCCAAAAGTAAGACTTCAATATTAGAAATTAAATTTGGGGGCTTAGAGATATGGCTCAGTGGTTAAGAGCACTGTCTGCTCTTTTAGAGGTCCTGAGTTCAATTCCAAGCAACCATATGGTGGCTCACAACCATTTATAATGGGGTCTGATATCCTCTTCTGGGGTACAGGGGCACATGCAGACAAAGCACTCACATAAAAAGACATAAACAAATAAACCTTAAAAAAGGAAGGAGAAAAATAAATAGAATTTGAAACTCAACTTTAGCTTTTCCACGAGCCAAGTGCTCTCAAAAGTGCAGTTACCTACAGGAGCTGCTGGGTAAAGGAGTAGGTCGGTGCAGGAGACCCCCTACAGGATACAGCTCAAGGGGAGCTCGGGCAGGCAGACTGCTCCTATAAATTCTACAAATTAGTATACAGATGATGTATCTGACAACCAAAGATTTGGTCAGACTCAGTGTAAAATTATAACTAACACTATGCAAACAGCTGTGAACCACTAACCCAGCTAATCAATTAGATCAACTGCAGGTGCTTATTGCCTAGCTTTTGGAGAGGCACAAGCCTTTAGACATTAAACTGTGATATATGCTTTCGCAGGTATGCTGAAAAGCACCCAAATTCAGCCTTTGGAATTGATTGAGAACAAGACTGAGATGTGGCTCAGTCGATAAAATGCTTTTCTGGCATGCAGGAAGCACTGGCTTTGATTCTCAGCATCATAAGTGGGGTACACGCCCTGCGATCTTAGCGCTTGGGAGGTAGAGTTGGGAGGATGTCCTTAGCCACTGGGGTAATTTGAGGCTATCATGGATATATGAGACACGCCAAAAACAAAACAAACACACACATCCAACAGTAACAAAAATAAAAGATTTCTAAAAAACAAATAAGCCAGCTCCCCCCACCCCCTCAAAACTAGAAAACAACAACAAAAAGCCAGAAGGCCTTTCCTGTCTTGTCCTTCTGTGGCCTGGTTTTCCATCTCTGCTTTCTGACTATTGAGACCGCCTCCACTAACAAACCCTTGGTCCAGAGAAAATGCAGCTTGCTTACAGACAGCCCTCTCTGCATCTAACTTCTGGGTCATTCACTTGCCTGACATTTGCTTCAGGGAAGTCCTTTTAAAAAAAAAACCATGTATACTGAGCAGTTTACTGTTCCCCCACCTCCCAGACCAGAGGCAGACCCCAGTCGAGGTGATGAAACAGGTAGAAGAATCAACTGATCGGCAGTGAGGAACCCTCTCGGAGTTTCCTTTTCTAGGAGACTGAACAGAGACAAAGTTAAAACACCCTTCTGCTTAAGCACATTCTGGAGGGTAGTCCTCACCCCACTGGGAGCTTACAACCTACTTTAAGCAACACAAGGGTGAGCTGTGGCTCAAGGAGCCAGCCCAAAGGCAAGTGTTAGGAAATGCGGCTTGGGAATTAGAACTCAAGTCCAGTTCCCCTTCCCCAAGCCCACCAAGGAAACTTTTATACCTGAGCTTTGGCCTAAAGTCATTACACAATTTGTATAAATACACATGCATAAACTGTGCAAAATCTAACTAGGTAAGAGAAAAATCTTGAACATTCTCTGAAATGTGTGAGGAAAATGAAGTTGCTTTCCAGTGGAAGGAAATCCTTTAGCTGCTGAGAAAACGCCTGGTTTCCATGTGTTATTTTCTCCTTGTAACAAAATGACAAAAGCAATTTAAGGAAGGGTTTACTTGGTTCACAGTTTGAGGGTAGAGTTCATCGTTGTTAAGAGCTAGAATCAAAGCCTGTGTGCTGGTAGCCCTAACAAAGTCTGCTCCTCCATCCGTCCTCAAATAAGCCAACAATACCCAAATTAATAGTGAAAAGCAGAGGATTTACTTAATGCAACCACGTTGGAAGAGGGATAAAGATTTAGAGACACTCCCCACTACACACACACATGCGCGCATACACACACACATACACATGCCGTCTTCAAGGTCCTAACATGAAGTATAAGGTTTAAATGAAAACCAAGAGTATATTCTGGTCAAGATGTGGTATCCCACCATCATCTCAGAGTCAGCACTGAGGATGGCTCATTTACCCAGAAAACTCGGGTTTTATTTCTAGCACCCACATGGTAGCTCTTGACCCTCTGTAACTCCACCCAGGGGATTGTTTTTTTTTTTTTTGCCTCTATAGGCATTACATGAACATGGTGCACAGACATACAAATATGCATGCAAATATCCATATACATAAAACAAAAATCAAGGTTAAATTATATATGTATATGTATATATACATACATGTATGTATATATACATATATGTGTGTGTGTATATATGTGTGTGTATATATATGTATGTGTGTATATATATATATATATATATATATATATAATGTATATATCCCAGGTTTCTCAGCTGATTTCCTAAATGATGGTGTTATATATTCTGAGAAGAGACTGTTATTGTAACTTTGAAGGCTCTGTTGAGACTCATTAAGGGAAAGCTATTTCCTTTTAATAAAAAGAATGGAATCAGCCCCTGGCCTTGGACAGATACTAAATATTAATATTTCAAACTACCCTAAATGAAAGCATTAATCAAGTTGGGCCTTGTATGGGTTCTCTAGAGCAGTGGTTCTCAACCTGTGGGTTGGAATTCCTCTGGGGGTTGAAAGACCCTTATACAGGGGTTGCCTAAGACCATCTGCATATAAAATACTTACATTATGATTCATAACAGTAGCAAAATAACAGTTATGAAGTAGCAACAGAAGTAAATTTATGGTTGGAGGTCACTCAACATGAGAACTGTGTTAAAGGGCTGCAGTGTTAGGAAGGTTGAGAACCACTGCTCTAGAGTATCAGAACTTTTAGAATGAATCTCTATATATAGAGAAAGGGGGTTTATTAGAATGACTTACAGGTTGTGGTCCAGCTAATCCAACAATGGCTGCCTAGGAATGGAAGATCCAAGAATCCAGGTATTGTTCAATCCATGATGCTGGATGTCTCAGCTGGTTTTCAGAATACCCTGAAATCAAGCAGGTTCTAAAGCCAGGGAAGGAATGGTCTTGCTAGTGAGGTGAGAACAAGCAGGCAAAGAGCCGAGGGTTTCTTCTTCCATGTCCTTATGTGGGCTTCTAGCAGAAGATGTGACCCAGACTAGAAGTGAGTCTTCCTAGCTCAAAAGATTTGGATTAAAGGTGTGTCTTCACACCTCAGACATCAAGATTAGAGGTGGATCTTCCTACTTCATATTAAGCAAAATTCCTCACAGGTGTGCCTCTCCATTTTTTGGGTTTTTATTTAATTCTAGATGTAGTCAACTTGACAATGAAGATTAGCCATCACAAGTTCACCCACTGTCAACTTGACACACAGTCTCATCCCCCTAGGTCATGATTAATTTCTAAATGAGAACAATAACATAGCAACAACACCAAACATGACATAACTAGCCCACATACTGTTGCAAATGCGTTACGTATTTAGCCAGGTCATAATTATGCCCGGTATGTTGTACCTATCCTTTGTACAACTGCAAATGTATTATACGCTTAGAAAAGGTGGCAAATGTCTTTTGAGGCACATTCTTTTAGTATCTCAAACTTATTTGTGTTTTCTTTCCTCAATTTCTTTACCAGGTGATATAAAACAATTAAGACAATAGTAATAATTATCACATTTATCTTCTACAAATGCATTCTTAACAAAATATGACAGAAACACTCATGTCAGTTATAATCCTAGTTCCTGCAACTGGTCATGTGGCCTTAGCTGGTATTTACAACTAACTTCCTTTATTACCCATTCTTTCTTTCTCCCACCCTTGGCAAGAACCTTAGCAGGTCTTGGCTCTTTTCCTGGAGGAGTGACCCATATCTTCATTCCTGACAAGTCTGTGCCCTTTGCCATCCTGCCTGGATTAGGTTGTTATATACATACATACATACATACATACATACATACATACATATATTTCTCCATTGTGGAAAAGTAATTCAATTTCTCCATTGTAATCTGGATCAATTGCCCCTCCTAACTCTGTTATTTCTTTCTTATCCTGATGGTTTAAGGGCATTTGTAGCTGCAGATTCAGGGTATTTGCTTGGCTTTTTCAACTAACTCACTGTTCTGGGTCAAACTCTTCTCCAGACTGCTAGTTCAAACTGATTCTTCTGAGCTGGCTGACTGTTTCTGACTGAACTCTTCTGACTTTGGGTGACTCCCACATCTTCTCTGACCAAACTGCTCTGCTTGGCTTCAAACTGGCTCTCACTATTAGCAGACTCTCCCAAACTCACTCTCTTGCCTCTGTGTCTTATCTGACTGATTCCCTAACTGACTGCTCAATTCAAAGCAGATTTTAACAGCCTAGCTCCACAGTATGGGCCTCTCTTGGTTCTGCTCTTTCCAGCATTCTGGTTCTGTTTTCATGTTTAGTTTATGTTCATGTCTAATCTCATTGAACTTCAGGGAAACTTTAGATTGCCTTAAAAATAAAAAAAATTTAAAAATCCTTAAAACTAAGCTGGGTTGGAGAGACTGTGGCGCCTGAGACAAGATTGGCAGGTGGATGGGAGGAGGAAGGAGGGAGGGGCCACTGGCTGGCTTTTCAGTCTTGCCTGATTTTATTCCACTTTCTCTCAACAGCCCTGACAGGTTAGGGTTCCTGTCCCTGTTCATTTTATTATGCTTACCACTTTGCTTTAGACTACAGTAGGACTAGATGCTTCTGATTCTTCTGATGTCATAGATATTAGTTTATGTGCATTTTAATTCATCCCCAAATTGTAGGGTCCAAAAGGTGTTGCTTTAAGGGAAGCAGATCAGGGACATACCTAATGCTTTAAAGTATATGTGTGTGGAAAGGAAAAGCAATTGATAACAGATGCTGAGCCTGTGTGCTCTTAACCTGAACTCTCAATTCTGCACCAGTGTTTTCACTAGAACATTCACATAAGTTAGTGACTATCATAGATAAAAACGTGACAGCCAGAGGGTAAGTCACTTGCCTATTCTCACCACCTATGAAAGTGTTCATTTTCAGTTCATTTTGAAATAGCTCTGTATCCGGTTCAAGTGTCTTTACAACTACTCTCTAGTTGGAACGCACCACTTAATGTTGTAGTCAAGGGCTAAGCACCATTTTAAATAGCAAGAAGCTACACCCCTAACTGTAGTCAGGCGGATGTTACTCTTACGTTGCTCAGCAGGAAGCTATGTGTATTAGGGAAACAATCACTTCCTGTGGCACAGAAGCCCTTATCTTGCTATTATAAATGCTGACTCTTATGTCAACTGGGAAACACAGGGTTTCTCTATGTGAATAAGAGTGTGTGGTGTGGCAAGAGCATACATAGACGTGAGCTGAGTCATGCCAGTGTCTGTATCAGTCTAAATGACCAATAAAGACATAATAGGGTGGAGTAGGTCACTTAGGACTTGAGACATACTTTATTATGTCTGACGTCTGAGATGGCATTTAAGGAATAAGGCACACTCAACTATTTAACCTGAGGTACCTCTGTAGATGATGAATAAGAGGTATTGGGACTTGTACCCCAGATCTGGTTCCAAAGCCAAAACATTAATTCTGCTACAAGACAAGAGTGGAATCTCCTCGTCCTGATGTCCCAGGCATTTTTAGTCTATATGCATGGTAATTGCTCCTGAATACACAGGACCTGCTGGCACACCATACTGTCCATAGTTTTCCTTCTACTTCCTCTTGATAGGTGTTAATACCTTGGGCATTGCCCTCCCAAGTGGCGCAGTTGTCTTCCTCACCTGTTCTGACCTCTCCCGCCGTCACTTCACTCCTGTTGAGACTATTGTCTTCAGATCTCCCAATTATTGATCATTTTACTTGACCTTAATGCCATCACCCGTTGCCTTTACGCGCTTTACTTTTGTCCAAGTCACCGTCTTGCAGCTCTCTTCGTCTTCCTGATAAACTTCAGCCCTGCGTGAGTCTGGTTATCTTCTGTCCCAACTCTTGAAAAACTAGAGCTTGGCTGAAAGGCTTCTGAAGGTTCAAGCCTCTAAACTCCTCACCAGCTTCCAATTTTTTCTGCTAACTGCCAAATATTGCAGAGGGAGGAGGAGAAGGCTGTTAAGAAATCTTTATAATGTATGTAGACTTTCCTAAGCTAACTTTGTCTTGTCTTGTAGCTCATTTCCCTTTGTCTTCTAGATTATAAACCAAACCTAGACCAGTAGCTTACTGTATGAGGGCTGTTGATTAATGACACTTAAGCAGTAAGTTTCTCTAAGATGACTTCCAGTCACTGAGTCCTTCCTGATTCTTTCTGTATCTGCCTCTTGTGTTCCTGCTTGGGAGATTTGAAGTCATATGACTCTCCTTTAGCAGCAGAGACCAGAGAGAAAAGTCACTGTGGCAATGGGACTCCTGGGGATGCAGTCCAAAGGCTTCAAGGGATCTTAGGACTCAGCATGCAGATGTGTACAGCTGTGATGAAGAGCTTGTCCTGCAAAGGAGGGCTGGATGATCTTGTTGTGTTTTTAACCAGCTCAACTGGTAAGAGGGGCTCACTTGTGTTGACTCTATGAAATTGAGTATTACCTTACCTTTCTGACTAGAAATGGACCCTCTGTCCCCGAGGAATGCCCTTGGGGAACATCCACACTGCAGCTCAATTTTTAAATTGAGTTGCAAAAGCAATTTCGTCTCAAGTCAGAGATGCTCTTCCCTACCCCTCTGGTTTCCAGGCGCCCCCTACTGGTAGATTCGTTTAAAGCTCCAACTAATGAAACTGCAGATAGGTGACTAGGCTCCCCTCACACCCCTAGCCCTGCCTTAGTCTTATTCTCTGGACTTTCATCTCTTTGGGGTCATATATTTGGGGTCTAACATAAATACTTACCCATAACCATCCTCTTATCTTGCCAGTCCAGGATAATTTCCTGAAAAAAGCACAGAACTGGAAATTTTAGGCTAGTCTTAAAGGGGGAAAAAAAAATCACAACTGAACTTTCCTTGAAAGACATAAAAGACCATTTATTTACCACAGTTCCCCATCCCATCAGACCAAATACAGAGCTGCTGCACTTCAAAAAACTCTTCCTCCTCCTCCTCTTCTGCCTCCTTAAATCACCCCTTAGAAACATTAGCATTTCTGAGATTTCATATAGCTGTCAGAACTTGGTGATGGACTTTCATAGGAGGGTCTTGTGAGAGTGACCTTTTCCTCCTCTCTGGAAAAAGAAAGGTCAACAGGCCCATTACTATTGGCTGAGGCTCCTGCATGCTGATGTTGCTGTTAGCAGTTTTGGGGTTCTGGTATGGCTTGGAAACTAGGAAGGTTATGGCTGTCCAGGGTTGATGAACAAGAAGCAATTTATGGCACCCTTGGATCTGTGTGGGAGAGCCGTTCACCCAGCAGGGTTTCTCTCCTTCATGGTAGGAGGTGTAATCAGTTAACTCAGGGGACCATTTCTTCCAAGCTTGGCTTTCAGGTTCAGCATAGCTTTGTTTGATCTTTTCTTTCTTGACTTTGGGTCCGGTTATGACATTTCCGGGAAAATGAAAGCTATTAATATTTAGAAAAAGATTTAGATGAAATAGTCCTTTATGTTTCATCCATTTATATGGTATCCTGAGTAATACCAACCCTAGTGCTATAAGGGAAAAGGTAGTAGAGAGTTGCCTGGGTAATCCAGCAAGCCAACCAACAACCCAAATATGAATTTGACTTCACTGGCCTGGATTTCTCTGGCTTCTTGAGTCTTGGATGATTAGTGATGAAGCTTCTCTTTTTATTTTTTTAAATGTTACTTAACAATTTGAGTCTCCATAACACTCTTTCCCCATTCCTTCCTGCTCCACTACCTCTCCTCTGTGCCCTCAAACAAACAAACAAACAAGCAACAAAAAGAAAGAAAGAAAATTAAGTCCAGCTAGTGTGGCAGGAGCATGAATCATGGGCATCTCCATGGTTTCTGGAGGCAGCAGGCTGCTCTGATGATGGACATTCACCTGGTCCATACTCACTGGAGACTAAACATGATGAGGTTCAACCTCACTGCTGAAGCCTACAGGCACCTGCACCTCCAGAAAGACACCCAGACATCACCCAGGCACCCATATACCAAGTGGGCACCCTGATATCTTGTAAGCACCAGGACATCCCACAGGTCCCCCAGACATCTTTCAGGTACTCCATCCCACAGGCACCAGGGCCTTCTGCAGGCACCCAGACAGCCTGCAGGTACCAGGGCATCCCACAGGCTCCAGGGCATCCCAAACATGCCTGGGCATCATGCATGCACTGTGCCAACCAGCAGACACCGGACATCACCCACCAGGGCCACATGCCCACCCACAATGAGCCTTCTCTTAAGTATTGGAGAGGGGTATGGTTGGAAGTAATGAACAGATTGCTAGGTTCCTGAAATGAGTTAATGAGTTAATCTGATTCAATAGCAGCATGAAATCCATACAGTGAAAAGGTGATTTCAGAGGAAATCCAGCTATCTTCTTCCATCATGTTGTTTAAAAAAAAAAAATGCCGGGCGAGAATGAATAGGATTCTCAGGGGTCAGCGTCAGAGGGCTTGAACTTGTTCATTGGGGAAACAGACTTACATATTTATAGCGAAAGAAGTGGTCCCTGTATCCCAGGAATGTCAATGGAAGCTCATTGGTTAGGACAGACAGTCCCACTTGCATATTGGGGTTGCAGCTTGGGCTTAGGTGTTTTCCAGGGACCAGAGGGAAGGACATTATGTGGTCATATTGGAAGGGTTTAATTGTAACGCCAGATAGACTCCAGATAAAATAATCTGGCAGATAAATCCTTCCAGATCCTATTCCTTAAAAAGGGGCAGTGCCTTGCTGAGCAGACAGCTTGGCTTGTGGTCTGTCAGCAACAAGGAAGGGAGGGGCCAAATTCCTCCCACTCTCAGAGTGAGAGACCCAGGGTTTCGAGAGACAGTCCCTCCGGAAATAGGCTCAGCTCACAAAGAATGATGGAAAATTGGACGACTTCTGTTCTTACCTCTTATTTCTTGGACCCATGTGGCCTCTGTACCGGGGATATACAGATGTTTGGTCAGTGTACATATGTCATAGTTAGGGTTACTACTTCTATGATGAAACACCATAACCAAAGCAACTTGGGGAGGAAAGGATTTACTGAACTTACATTTCCACATCTCTGTTCTTCACCGAAGGAAGTCAGGACAGGAACCCAAACAGTGCAGGAACCTGGAGGCAGGAGCTGCAGCAGATGCAGATATGCATGAATAGGTGCTGCTAACTGGCTTGCTCCCCATGGCTCATTCAGCCTGCTTTCTTATAGAACCAAGACCACCAGCCCAGGGATGGCAACACCCACAATGGGTTGGACCCTTCCACACCAATCACTAATTAAGAAAATGCTTTACAGCTGGATCTTCTGGAGGCATTTTCCCAATTGAGGTTCCTTTCTTTCAAAAAAACTAGATGGTGTGTGTGTGGTTGACATGAGACTGGCCAGCACAACATACAGCATCCAGAATGGAGGCATGTTAAACATTCAGCATATTGTATTAGGACTCCTAACTCGGCACTGATGCTCTGAGAGGCACCAGCTCTGCATGATGTACCACATACTCACTGGTCTGTAGTGGATCCTGGACATGGTATAAAATTCTACAAGCACAGATATTCTCTGCCCTTTCCTAGGCCTCCTGGTCTGGGATTTCTCAGGGTGTTTTCATGCAAGCAGCTGACCACAAAGCATGCCGTTGGCTACTGCCCAGGCATAGATGTGCCCATCAGGCACCAGTTGTTAATAGTGCCCAGGCCTGCTGGCAAAACTCATGGTCTTATGATAGGCCAGGGAATGAATGATATTAGTCTGAAGCGGTAGAGTTAAATTCCTTATCCAGTTGAGAGACCCTAATTCCTAGCTCTATTTTTTTTTCCTAGGCAGTAATAATTCATCTGTCTTCAGGATGAGATAGGAATCTATAGCAGTAAGTTGCATCCCTGGTTCTATAGGTTATAGCAAAGGCCCCCCTGTTCTGAGTTTGTCCTGAGGTTGTTCTGAGTAGCCATCCTTACAGACTGGAAGTGCAAGTTGCTAGGTAGGATAGGGAGGCAGGCCAGTGCTTGAAAAGGCATCCTGTGACTGAGATTAGCATATTGGCCAGCAGGTGACAGCACATACATGTATGGCAAAGCTGTATAGTCCTTGGGTCAGCTGGACAGTGTTGTGTTGTCGCCTAAGCTAGGAAGTGTTCTCCGACCCCTGAACAATTATACTGAAAACACAACTTGTTGTGGGATATTTTTATAGTTATGGGATCATACTCCTGTGTGCTGTTTAGGGGGAAGGACGCTTCCTGATGCCTTGCAGCAGGAAAAGGATTCACTTCCTAAGGCGATTTGTTTACCTTAATGCAGATGAAGTTTCCCTATCACCAACAATGGTCTGCAGCAGGGTGATCAGGGAAGACTCTGACTGACTGTCAGCTTGGACACCCACCAGGGTAGGCGACATGTCTGCTGGCAGACTTTGAGAAGTGTTAGGTTCCATTGACTGGTATAATGAAGGCCTGTCTGGGGAGAGGGGGTTGTGGGAAGAATAAAGGACCTGGGGGGGAACCATGGAGAAGGAGCCGTTTGAGGAGGCCATGGAGTGAGCGCTCTGCCTAAGCCAACTGGGTATTGGATCCCTGAGATTTGTCAACAATGATTTAATAAATAGTTTTATAAAAATCAACTATGGACCTTTATTAACACAACTACATGGAAATTCATTAGTTACAAAATCAACGAAAGTTGAACTTTGACTACTTGAAGTCATTTGATGTCACTTGAATACACAGAACCCATTCATCCCAATGAGACCAGAGGAGGGGAACTGTACTGCGTGTACTCAGAAGCTACCACATCCCCACGTCTTCAAGATTGTCCAGCCTGCTTGGCGCTCACAACATCTTTATTCCAGCACCTTTTCTTCTTTTGGCCCTGCTGCGTGTCCTAGCAGCATGGCTTGATTCTTCAGAAGATCGTTTATAGGAAACGTCACAGTCTCTCTCACTTGCCCTTGCTCGGTGTTGCCCAGTCCACAGTGACTTGGGTGTGGGATTCCCATCTACATGTCATCTGCATCGTGACTCCCATCTACAGTTACTTAGTCTTATAGATTTGGACCCATGGAGGTACAGCATATCATGGTCGGAGCATGTGGCTGGAAGAGCTGCTTACTTCATGGCAGCCAGCAAGAAAAGAGACAGAGGGGCTGAAGTCCTACTCTCCCCTTCAAAGGGACAGTCATAATGACTTAACTTCCTCTAGGTAGCCCTTCCCCCTCAAAAATTCCACTATATCTCAGTAACACCTTGTGTGAGGGTCCAATTTAACATGTGCCCCTTTAAGGACATTTCAGACCACACTATCGTACTTATAGCACTAATAGAATGGAAATAGAGTTCAATCACTAGGTGAAAAGATAGATAAGAGACTTTGTCCATCTTACAAAATGTAAAACAGATGTTGATACAGAAGAGGTAGAAAATTGATGTTATTTATGCAGAAGTGACTTTTAAAGTCCAGACTCAAGAGCTAAGGTGACAATGATTTTATATCTATCAGAATTAGAGTATAATTAGACACAGAACAATATGTCAATTTCTCTTGTTTCTTCTTTTTCTTCTCTTGTATAATACATCTTGACACCCCTCCTCTACCTTCACTCCTCCCAGCTCCCTCCATCTCCCCTCTCCTCATAATCTACTCTCCCCAACCCACTCATTCTCTACCTCAGATTCTCCCTAGAGAGCAGTCCTAGTATGCCAATCTCAAGTTGAGGCATCACATACTTGTGACTGCCATCATATTTGTTCTCAGAGAGTCAGACTGGAATGAATTATGCATAGAGAAGAGGAAGTGACCCTAACCAAGAGCACCCCAAATCAGTCAGTAGCCAGCCAACCTTAGGAGTGGTCCCAGCCAAGGTGAACAGAATTCAGCAGGTTGAGATTACAATATAATTACATCAACTTTCCTTTTCCTTATTTCAAACCTTTCCATTACTTTGTGAGCTGCAGTGTGAGTGCTAGAAATCAAACCCAGGTTCTCTGGAATACCATCCTACAGCACTATGGAAACGGGTCAAAGCGTTGCATGCAGCCTGGGTTGAGGGTTGGGCAGCCCTCCCAGCATCAGAGTGCATCACAGCAATCCGTGGGCTAGCCAGCCCTAAACAAGTGATTGGCAGATTGGCTACCTGTCTTCCCACCCAACACCCCAATATATTCTCCGACCCCTCTAAATAAAGTGACTTTGACCTCATTGAGCATGCCTGAATAAAAGTCCCAGGATAATCATTATCCTGTCCAGCTCTCTGCACCACAACCAGGATCTTCGGCCATTCAAACTCGAGTCCTGCATTCCTGCCCATGGTCTCACCATCCAGCCAGCCAGGGAATCGGATCAGGCGGGCAGGAGCGTGGGAGAGAGTTCGGTCCAGAACACCAGACCGACACCAACTAGTGCTCTTAACTCAGAGCCATCTCTTCAGCCCACATGCTTGTTAATTTGAGCTACTAAGTCTTTGTCATTTTTATGTATGATTAATTTGGTAATAAGTCCTCCTTACTGTGTTCCATCTGGGGTCCCCTGAGTAGCATGCTTCCTGCCATAAAATTTGGAATCATCTCCCAAATGTATTCAATGTTCTCTTGTTCAGATGTGACAGTGACCTAGGACCAGTTAATCGAATGTTTCTGTCTAGGACTTTGAGTGCAACTGCATCTAGTAGAGAAAGTAAGAATTTCCAACATCTCATGTCTTAATATTGCTTGCTTCAAATTTTGATGATGGCATTGCTAGCAGCGTATGGTGCTAGCACTAACGGTTTTAGTCAATTCTCATGAGTTACCAGCTATCCTTCTACTTCAAATTTTTCTAAGGACATTTTGCTTGGTACTGATAATTCCATGAATTGGGAAATATTATCATATAACATTTATCTGTTTATTCAGTGGGCGATTTCCCCCCGAAATTGGATATCCTTCACTTAAAAATCCTTTGAAATTTGTGTGATGGTTAATCACAGTTGTCAACTTGGTATGATCTAGAATCACCTGGGATGAGCCTCCTGGGTATTTCTGTGTAGAGGAATGTTTAATCTTTAACCTGTCAGCACAGTTGCTCTAGGGTAGAAAGTTAGTACACACTTTTAATCCCAGTATTCAGAAGGCAGTGGTAGCACATACCTTTAATCTCTAAGACAGAAGCAAGTAGAAGCAGAGACAGGAAGCAGAGTTGAACCAGAAGGATCAGTTGAGTTCAGTACAGCTATGAGTTCATAAGGTGCTAGTCAGAGTGGCTCAGTCAGCAGTTAAGTCTCAGAGGGTAAAATGGTCTAGATTGTATGGAGGCTGAAGCCTTCTAGTTCTAGGCTTAAGATCAGATTTTCATAGGGACCGAAAAGCTCCAGGGCTCTAGGACTAGGACAGGGGATTGAATTGGCCAAAGAATAAACTTTCTTATGCCCTGAATCAACATCTATATTCCTGAAGGAAATTATTTTGACAAAGTTAATTGAGGTGAGAAGACCCACCCATTGTAGGTGGCACCATTCCCTAGGCTGGGATTCTGAACAGCATAGAAAGGAGAGAGTGAGCTGAGCCCATGCATTTATTACTGTCTGTTTCCTGACTGTGGATGAAATGTGAGTAGCTGCCTCAAGCTCCTCCTGTTGCAATTTTTCTGTGATAATTGACTGAAACCTCAAATGTAAATCAACGTCAACCCTTTTTCCCTTAAGTTGGAGAAACAATCACCAAAACCAATTATTGTGTTATAGAAGAACATGAGAACAACATTACCATTAGATACAATTTTAGCTAAGTTGACATAGCATGTCTTTTTGTATCTATGTTGAGATATTCATAGACATAGATATCCATAGCTTTAATCAGAGAAGCCTCACATTTCAGTAAACAGTGAGATCCTGGCTGCCGAGATGCTCTTTGTTTTGTTATTTATTTTTGCTCTTTCATTTCTAGTTTGGTTTTGCACAATTTGTCTTGGGAGGATCTACATGTGGAGGTAAGAGAAAAATGTTCACGAGTGGATTCTTTCCTTCCACCATGTGGGTCCTAGAGATCCAGTTAAGGTCATCAGATTTGGAGGCAGGCCCCCTTAACACACAGTCCCAAGCATAGTCACGAACCAACCACCCATTTAATCTACTGCTAGGGACATTGAGGTTTTCAAAGAGGATGTGTCTCCACTGTTCACTTACATGTAACAATTCTATGCACATAAGCCACTGAACAGACACACTGGAGGATATAACTAATGCCTAAGCAACAAAGGACAAGTGATATTTTCTTCTTTATGGAAATCAGTTCAAACCTATGTTCTCTGTGCTATACTGATGGCGGTTACCACATCCCTTGCAGGTAACTGAAAAAAAAAATTCTTTTGGCTGTCTCTTGGCCATGACTATATTTATCAGTTGTGAACATAGTTCTATAAATATGTCTTGGTGGACACTACTGTCAATATAGCACTCCAACGGGGCAGGGTATATTTCCAAAGTCAGCTTTCTCAGGTTTGCTGAATGGTGCAGAAGTTCACTCAGTAAATTCATGGAGATGTGATTGTCATAGAAAAGGAAATTAGAGAGTTGAGAGCATTGGCTAATGGCTGGTAGGAAGACTCTGAACTGGCGCTCATTCATATCACGCATGTGCAAATCCAATGTATTCAGAGTGTCTGCCACATTCTCTATGAGTATTTTCAGATGCAGGGTCATAAGATGTTCGGGGAATATGGCGTGGCCCACAACCAGGTGTTTTATTTGCCTGAGGCTCTGACACCCGGAGAAGTGAGACAGGTATGACTGTGTCACCTCACAGGAAACGACAGAGAAGGACTCCAAGGGAGCCTGCAGGCACCCAGGCAGAGAACAAGAGGTTAGTTCTGGCAAATGGTGTCGGAGAGAGTGTGTGGTGGGTTTACACAGAGGTAGAAGGGGCCATGTGTCCCAAGGTCAGTTGGACCAAATGAGGGAAGTCAATATTCAAGGTGCTGCCATTGGATTTTGCCCACTCAAGTCACACCCACGCCCGCCACTAACATCGTGAGATGGCTCAGCGCACAGCCCTGCAGCACCCTGCTTCAATGTCACCAAGAAATCCAGGGCAACCTATTATATGAGCTCAGAGGGCACACACAAGGGGGTCCATGAAAGGCCTGGCAGCCTGGGAGCCTATCTGTCAGATCTCTCTGGCCTCTGCCTCCTGTCACCACCTCTGCGGTGATTCACAGTCTGCAACTTGACACTGAACTTCAGCCTCACTGTCAACCATTTCCCATCTGCTCAGCCCCAATTGGGCCCCACACATCCCCCACTGGGATATCAGGGGCAGCTGTGGTGTGGTGTCTGTCCGCACAGATCTGAACACAGACCGCTGGGGAACTGTGCAGGTATTCCTCTCCTCTTTCTGGACCATCTTCTCTCTGTTCGATTCCCATCAGCTTGGACAGGATTCCAAGGAGGAATGTACAACCCACTCTCACTAGACCCCGCCTGTCTACCTGACTTATGACACAGTACTCTAGACACATGCTCTACTCCAGTTTAGACTTGTTTCCTTGGTGGTCTGGGAGACCTTGATTCGGTTAACAAGGAAACAAGACCATGCTTAGGTATTCAAATGACTCTCTCACTATTCATCCCAAGGTGTCTGGCAGAAATATTCCCTAAAGTAAAAGAGAATAGTTTGCTCTGGTAGCAGAAGCAGCTGTCCATTCTTGCTTACCTGCACAACTTTTTCATGTAGGTGTCAGAGAGACAGACCCTCCATGGAGAGAGTTGAGTTTGGAGAACTGAGAAACGAGCACACCAACATGCTCATTTGTGTCTGTTCCTAAATGTCCAAAGCAAAGCCTTTTCTGGGACTATGTGAGAGTGAGATTTTAAAGATTTTTCATCTGACCCATAAAAGTTGCAAATTGTGCCAGGGTAGGCTGACTCCAATCGGTTTTGAGTTCTAACTCCTGGATTTCCTGCGGCTGGAAAACTGTCAGAACACTCCTGAAGATGTCTACGGACAACTCACTCTACATTTTTCTACAGCAGAATTCTAAGCAGTCTCTTCTCATGGAGGCCCTCTCAAGAAGCATGTTTGTTGATCATCTGGATCTTCGCAGAGGGAGATGTCAGCCACCACCTTCAAATCTGCCTCCTGCTCCCGTGCAGATTTGGGACTGGGATTCTGTGCTTGCATCGTACTTGTGGCTGCTGTTAAGTGGAGACCACTCTCTGTTCTAACCCATGTATCCCAGAAGGTACAGTCTATCTTCTGTAAATCTAGTAATTGAAGTCTCCACGTCCTGTGGGTAGAACAGATGAAGTGTCAGTTGACAAGGGAACCCAACATATATTGAAGCTCCTTTCCACATCTTCAATGTCAGCTCTTCCTTCCTCCCATCTGGGACTTGTCAACATTTGTTTTTTTTCAGTTCGGGGTGTCCAACAAGGACCTCATGATGCCAGGCAATGGCTCTTTCTGAGCTGCATCTATAGGCCTCTGTCTCGCTTCCCTCCATGCAGTTACTCTTGACCTGGTACTACTAGTGCCCATGGGAGAGACAGGGACACAGGCTCCTTCCACTGTGGCTATGTCTTCTATATTCCCCTCCCACCCATTTTTTTTTTCAATCAGAGTTCAACAGCAGTTAAGTCTTCTGCAGTCTTCCAAGATGATGCTGTCAAAGGCCTCTGATTTACCTTTTATCTTATTCCCTAGACTAGAGACATCTCTTCTCTGCACCCCAGTGTCCTTCAGTTGCCCCTACATGGGTCTTCCTTACCTGGGGCAAACCCCCTGGGTCCGCAGGATATCCATTCCCTCCAGCACAGCCTGAAAGATTTCCTTGTGGTGGCATCTGTCCATCAGGGCCCCCACAAGAAGATAGGGGAAAGGCCAGGCTGCACCCTTGTCTTCACAATTTTAATGTGTATGCAAGTGAAGGCCTCCTTGAGCAGTCCTGGGAAGAGCTCCCTGACACTACTAGCTCTAGAGAAGAGACAGCCAAGTCCTCATCTATCAGCAGCACCTGCCTCCCCAGCTCCAGGAGGATGGGTGGGGTCTGAACACTCATCTTGATGATTCCTGGGGAAGATTCCAGGAAAAGACATCTGAGGAAATTTTAATTCACACAAACACAAATCAGTTTCCAGAAAGTGTTACTATAGGTCACAAACTGATTAAGTTACAGGAGCAGGAGCATATCCTTTCAGACTTGGTGGCTCTGGTCTCAGAGAATCAGGGTGGGTGAAGAACCAGAGGATAAGTAGCTCCAGACCAACTGTGGTATTGGACAACACCTAACATCGTAAAAATGAATACAAACAAAGAATGCCTAGCCTGGAAGCATATGCCTTTCTGTGACTTCCAGTCTGCTCCACACAGCAAGTTCCAGGCCACTTAGAAAGATGTGGTAAGACCATTTAAAACACACACATACACTGTCTTAGTTAGCGTTTCTATTGCTGCATGAAACTCCATGAGCAAAAGCAATTTGTGGAGGAAAGGATTTGTTTGGGTTACACTTCCACATTATATCTGTCATTGAAGGAATCAGGACAGGAAATCAAACAGGGCAGGAACCTGGGGGCAGGAGTTGATGGCCAGGACATGGAAGGGTGCTACTCAGTGGCTTTTTCCCTGGTAGCTTGCTCAGCCTGCTTTCTTATAGACACCAAGATCACCTGCCCAGGATGGCCCCACCCACAATGGGCTGGGCCCTCCCCCAACTACCACTTATTAAGAAAATGCTCCGTAGGCTTGTGTACAGCCCAATCTTATGGAGGCATTTTCTCAATTGGGGTTCCTTCTTCTCAGATGACTCCACCTTGTCTCAAGTTGACATAAAATTATCCACCAAAACTGGCCATTTGTCAACTTGACACACATCACTTTTAAAAACATAACCTTTCCCTTTTTCAGGGGTTCATCCTCAAGATCTCAGATTAATAAGTACCACAAATATAAAACATAAATAACTTTAAAAGTCCCAGTCTTTACAAATTCAAACATTAAAAGTTTAGTCTTTTAAAAATATCCAGTCTCTTTTAAAACCTGAAATCTCCTTTAAAAATCAAAGTCCCTCAACAGTGGGTACCTGTAAAAATCAAAATTGAATTAAATACTTTTTCACTTCAAGAAGAAAGAACCAGGGCACAGTTACAATCAGAACAAAGCAAAACCAAACTCCAACAGTGTAAGTAACTCAATCTCTGGGCTCCTGCAGAGCTTGGGGCAGGTCTCTGTCTCTGTCCTCTGCAGCACACACAGCTTGTCTTCTAGGCTCAGGCCAGCTATAATCCGTACCTGCTGCTCTTGGTAGTCATCCCATGGTACCAGCATCTCTAAAATGCTTGGGTCTCTTGCTGCACCTGGGATACACTGTCACTGATGACCTCTCTTGGGCTCTCTTCAGGGACTGCAAACAGTGCCAAGCTGTTATGTCTGCTCTCCATAACCCTTCATGCCCTCAATCAGTGCCACCTGGGTACCGTTAAGTTCAGCTGCCAGCACAAGGTACATACAACTTCGGAATGTCTCTGGAACACAGCTTCTGTGTGCTAACTCTGAAGAAACTCTTCCCAGAAGGTTTCACCTCATATGACGCTGGTCTCTTCTTAATCACACCTGATACCTCAGCCCCACCTGATCAGCATTCATTATCCCAGAAAAGCAAAGGTTTCACTTTCCTTGTTCTGGCATCTCGTTAATTATGGCTGACTCTTTAGCCCTAGCTAAAACCAGAACCACAGAGTCTTAACTCCAATGGCCCCTAGAGTCCTTGCTTCCCTCTGAAACTTCACAGGCCAGGCCTCCAGCATCTGCACTGAACTCAACACTCTAGTCTCCCAGCTCCTGTGAAGCACCCCACTGAGCTCTCCACTCTCAATGGCTTTTCTGCCCAAATTCCCAAAGTCCTTTGACAAACCTCTCCTAAGCATAGTCAGCTCTGTCAAAGCAATACCCCACTATGCTGGTACCAATGTCTGTCTTAGACTTTCTATTGCTGTGATGAACTGTGACCACCAGCCCAGGGGTGGCATGACCTACAATGGACTGTGCCCTCCACCACCAATCGCTAATCAGGAAAATGCTCTTCCGGCTTGCTTATAGCCCAGTCTTTAGAGGCATTTTCTCCATCCGGACTCCCTGCTCTCAGGTGATTGTAGCCTGTGTCAAGTTGACATAAAATTATCCAAACACATGCACACACACAGTAAATTCCAACTCAACAGTGCTTTCTCTCTTAATAGCAGCAGAAGAAAATGTCCTCTTTAAGAAACTTTAAGGTGCTCCTTCCTTTGAATTCATTTTACTCTCCAGAATTTCTCATTTTCCTTTAATGAATCTCTATTCACTGCATTTTAAAAAATAAGGAACAAAACTTTAAAGCTAGATGCTGGCAATGCAGGTGGGTGTGTGGAGAGCCTGTCTAGCATGCGTGAGGCCCTGGGTGCTCCATCCGCAGCACTGTGTAGAGGCCATGGTGCTTGAACTTCAGGTCCCAGCACTTAGGAGGTGGAGGCAGAGGTGGAGGCAAAAGGGTCACTGCTCAAGGTTATCTAAGATATACATGCAGTTCTGGACTAGCCTGGGCTACAGGTGATCATGTTTCAGGAAACAAAATGAACCAAATAAAAAACAAGCAGACTAGCCAAAAATGTTACAGTGAAATGAACCAAAAAACACTAGACTACGTTTGAGTAACAGCCTATAAATGTCAGCAGCTGGGAGGCTGAGGCTGGCTTTGGTGATGCAGGTTAATGACTCCAGCATTCAGGAGACAGGAGGATTGCAGACTCCAACCAGCCTGAGCTACTCAGCCAGCTCCAGGCCAACCTGGGCAACAACAAAATCCTGTCTCAAAAAATAAAAGAATCACAAATATCAAAGGAAAACACAGTGTTTGAGCTAAAGGCAAAACTGCATTTGGAGTTAAAACCAATCTGTAATCTGCAAACCTTGAGACAGAAATTTTAGTGCCTTATGCCCTCTTGGGTCTAATGTCCTCAGCAGGGAGTGGCTGGGCTGGTGATGGCGGTGTGTAACATACCAGAGGTAGCAGTGTTCCTATTCCAAGCAGGGCCAGGCAGTGGCTCTAGGCTCTGGAGCTCTGGTTGTCTTCTCTGGTTCCTCTGAAGCTTTTATCCACCCCTCACCCCTCACCCCTCCTCTTTGCAGCCCCAGCTCCACCCACAGGCTACAATTTGATTCAAAGACTGAGACTCCATCCTCTTAATCCTACTGGGGATTTTGGGTGTGCCTGGATCAGGTCTTCTAGCAGGAAAGGGAATGAACTGAGACTATGGTAAAATACAAGGGCTCACAGAGTTACAGCACAAACAATCCTATATCTATCTGCCATCTATCTATCTATCTATCATCTATCTATCATTCTTCCATCATGGTGAAATTTTTCTTTATAGACAGGACTTTTACTTAGCCCAGGCTGACCTAGAACTACCTATGTAGTAGACACTGGGCCCCATTTCCTCTGCCTAAGGCTCCTGGGTGGTGAGGTTACAGGAGTGAGCCTCAATGCCAACTTTACTTATAGGTATTTTTTAGGCAGATCACATGATATAGCTTAGGATGGTACCTAAAGCAGAATATATTTTGGCATCTAGACCAGGAGGTTAGTTGTCCCACGACTGGAAGTACTAAGTTGGACACAGTGACACTCGAGAGTGGGGACTAGCAAGCCAAACAGAGAGGGATGGTGTTCCTGACACCATGACAGTCTTCAACCTTTGCCTTCCCAGTCAGGGTTCTTCCCATATAGTTTTGTTCCTTGGGTGACCCAGAACCCCAGTCTACATCCTCGGGCCTTTGGTCAATAACAGGATCATCTGAGACCCAAGGAAATATTAAAGCCAGTTAACCAGCCACACCTGGACACACAGGACAGTAATCCCAGCTACTTAGGAGACTGAGGCAGGAGGATCACAAATTCAAGTATGACTGATTGAGCTTCACGTCAGGCTAGGACCTAGGAAGACTCTGCTAAAATGAACAAATTTATTGCCTGCCCAGGTGGCACACAGTTGATCCAAGCCCTTGAGAGCTAGGTGGATCTCTGTGTGTTGAAGACGAGGCTTATCTATACAGCAAGTTCTAGGCCAGTGAGAGCTACAAAGTGAGAGCTCTTCTTCTAAATAAAAGACAGGCAGATAGATGATAGATAGATAGATAGATAGATAGATAGATAGATAGATAGATAGGTGAAGGGCTGGGGACTTAATCATGGGGTACTCACCTAGTATGTAGAGATCACAGGTTAAATAGCAAAGGATTAAAAAAAATAATTCAAAAGGACAATAATACCATGGCACAGTGATTTATTATTTTATTTTATTGGTCCATGGGTTGGAACCCAAGCCACACATGTGCACAGCCAGCAATGTACCAAGTAACTCACATCTACCAACCCGTTTCCTTTCCTTTAAATCTTTTTTCTTTATTCAGACACTGGGCACAGAATCCAGTGAACCATTCCTTCTATGGCTGTGCTCCACACTTAACTGAGTCTACATCTTTTTGAGATTATAATGTATTTATACTGCTTCTCTGTTCCCTTTCCTCCCTCCAAACTCTCCCATTTAACCCTCCTTGTTCTATTCAAGATTTCTTTCTTCTTCTTCCAACTGTTTTCAAAGCCTGGTACCCAGAATGGAACCCAGGGACCCACACGCTAAGCAAGGGCTCTCCCACTGAACCCTGTGAGGACTTTCCATTTTGAGTCAGGTCTCTCCAAGTTCCCCCTGAACTTGAGATCGTCCTCCCTCAGCCTCCTCAGTATGTGAGGGGATTACAGTGTTGTGCTAATGCTGGTTTTACGCTGTTACAATTCAAAACAAACTGAGTGTGTGGTTCACATCTTCACCTCAGCACACGGAAGGCTGAGGCAGGAGGAGCACTGGGAGTCTGAGGTTAGCCGGTCTACAAAGAGAGTTTTGATCCTCTCTAGCGCACACACTCTGTTATAAAGGTGAATAAAGGGCCAGGGGGATGGAGAGCAGTCGCTGCCGTGCCTCGTGGCCAGATGAAAGCTTAAAAATAAAATATTTTGTAGAACCAGAAGCTCAGAATAGGTATCACCTGTGATCAAAGTAGACTCCTTTTGCACCAGATGAAGAGCATTACAGAAAGCCACAACTGGTCAAAATGAAGAGAAGAATTCACTGTGGGGTGTCCAGACTCAGCGGACAAACCAGTAACACAACTCCTGCACCCAAGGTTCAGAAAACATTCCAGAAAGGGGCTTGGAAATATTTTAAAAGCCAGAGGACCAGGAAGGGGGCTGTGAGATCAGATTGTGTCTTCTATAAAGGACGAGGAATCTATACCCATGATACCTCAACAATATAGTTGCCTAAATACATCCTGGAAGGGGGAAATCTATCAGGGCCCTGCCCCCATCAAAAACTGCAGTTAACTAAGGAGTACTGAGAGAGAGAGAAAGAGAGAGAGGGAGAGAGAGATAGGGAGAGAGACAGAGAGAGGGAGAGAGACAGAGACAGAGACAGAGAGAAAGAGAGAGAGAGAGAGATAGGGAGAGAGGGAGAGAGGGAGAGAGAGAGAAATTAGTCATAGAAATTTCGCATCCTAATTGGTTATGCAATTCCAGAGGGTCAGACCTGAAATCGCCCTCTCTCTCTCCCTCTCTTCCTCTCCCTCTTTCTCTCTCTCTCACACACACACACGGTACTGAACAGTCTCAGCAGGCTGTATTTATACAGTTAGGCATTTATTCATACACTCACACATGAATACATATGTGTAACAGTTAAAGGAACAGAAGCAATGAATTTGAGCTGGAGGGGCTTCATGGAAAGAGCTGGTGTGAGCAAAGGGGAAAGAGGAAATGGTGTAATTATATTTCAATCTAAAGATATTAATAAATAGCATAAACAGGGGATAAAGAGATGGCTCAGCAATTAAGAGCACTGTCTGTTCTTTCTGAGTACCTTACCTGGGTTCCCAGGACTCACCTCAGGTAGCTCACAACCAGCTGTAACTCCAGCTCCAGAAGAACCCGTCACCCTCTGCAGGCCTCCCTGGCATTCCCACTCATTTACACGCAGATACAAATGCATATAAACACTTTAAACATAAAATACTAACAATTAAAAAGCAAGGTTCAAAACGTTATGTGGTTTAACTCAACACTAGAGCGTTTGTCTTCTACTTAAGGAAGGTACTTTTCTTTTCTTCTACAGTTTCTAGAGTTTTCAGTTTCTTGAGTTAGATCCCAGAGAAAGGCTGTTTGTAGGCAAGATGTAGTGTCCTTGTGGGTCAAGAGATTATTGTGGAGTTGATGTCAGGGTGTCTCACAGTGCAGTGCCCAGGTTCTTTGTGAACAAAGAATAAGAGAAACACATATTAATTAAGACGTAGGGCTCCCTTTTTGGTGAAGAAACACAGCTCTGACCTCAAAGAGGATGAAAGATGGTTTATTCTGGAGCCACACTGAAGTGACCATGGTCTGGAAACAGATTTACGTCACCCCAAATTCCATATTTCAACATGGAAGCAGTTTCATGAAATCTGTATGGTAACAGAACAAAGAAAACCTTAAGTCAAGGAAATGTTTGGTCATATCGGTGAAAAAGAAAGAAAGAATACAGTGCTGGCAACATCAGTGGGCGGTCTCAGCACAGCTGAGAATCCCTCCTATTGGTCTCTGCTGTGATGCGAGAACATTGTAAGTCCTGTGATTGGCAGATCTAGGGCTTCTTCATAAGAGTTTTCAAAATCTGTTAGGCTTTAGGTCCTGGTTATATGTTAGTGGCAGGTGGTAGGTCAGACATGGTGTGAAGAGTGGCAGACTGGCTATTTAGAAGACTAACGCTAGCCCAAGGTCACGGGTCATGGCGCTGTCCATCCTCTCCACACCACTGCATAAGAAGCAGCCAATCGGACTCTCCAGACACAGCAGGAATTGATCAACCAGTCAGTGTCTGCAGACACTCCAGGAATTCTTTCATGGCCTTTACCATGAGGTAAAGGTGAATACGTTAAAAAGAGTTCATGAAGAAATTCAGAAGGAAGCCTCCCTACGCTTACTATAGTCTAGAGGGAAAGGGGCAAGACGGGGTGTCCCGGGCCAAACGGTCGGCTCTGAAAACACACACACAAGCGACACTGTGTGGACTGAGCAGGTCATATTCAGGAGCACATAGGTACAGGCATGTACATACGTGACTGCCGTAACAGTTAGAGGAAAAGGAGGCCAAGAACTTAAAGGACATTCGGGTGACACAAGGGAGCCTGGAAGGAGGCAAAGGAAGAGACGGATGTTATGATTTTAATCTCAAAAATAAAAACTTAAAACTTATAAACTTTATTATAAGAAACTGGCAGTAAAACCACACACCAAAATCAAGCAGGCCCAAAGTCTAACATCTCCGTAAGCTTCTGCACAGCGAAAGCAGCCATTCTGAAGCTGTGCAGCTTCACAGTTGATTTTACACTTTCGCTGTGGAATGTGTTCCAGTGTACTTCAACACCGCCCACACGGAAAAATCCATGACAGAAGGTAAAGAGGACAACAGTAAGTTTTATATCCTGTTTCATAACTCCTGTCCGTTTCCTATATCCTGTCCTTCCTCATCCCCGAATAGTTAGCCCTTTTAAGTCTATTTTCTACATAATAATTCCCACATGACACATATTCATATATATATATATACACACATATTGGCTAGATTCCGCGTATGAGGGAGAACGCACATTTTTTTCTGACTGAGATTATGTGACCTCACTTAATGTTAGTCACTCTATGTCCCTACATCCCCCCCATTTTTTATAATTTATTTTTTCTTCCTGATCCCCATCCTCTTCGACCTCCGTTCCTCCCAACTCCCCCTTGTCTCCCCTCTCCTGCAGATCCACTCTCCACCCCACCTCCTATCGGTAAAGAGCTGGCATCCCAGGGTTACCACTTGAACAGGGCATAGCAAGATCAACAAGGCAGGGTATGAGCCCCTACATCTAGGCTGGACAAGGCAACCCAGCAGGAGGAAACGGGTCCCAAGGGCAGTCTGAGATCCTCCTGTCTCTGCTTCCCAAGTCCTGAGATTAAAGGCATGCACTGCCACACATTTTTTTTTCACATATCCACTCTTTAAAAGTTCAACCTCTCTTAATATCCAAAGTCTCTAAAACACTTGTACTCTTTCTAAAATGGTCATTGTTCCCTAGCTGCAGTCTCCTGTAAAATGAAAACCAAGATAAATACTTTCTTACCCAAGGAGGAAGACCCAGAGCACAGTCACAATCTGAACAGGGCAACACCAAGTCCCAGTGGTGTCGGTAACTCTGTGTGCCATGTCTGGGGCTCACTCGTATGCTGGGATCCAGAGGATGGGAACAGTTGCCTGTCTCTGGCCCTGACATCCACAGCACATGCAGCTTGTTTCCGAGGCTCAGGCTGGCTGCACTGCTTGGCTTCTGCTGTCCTTGGTGGTGCTCCCATGATGCAGGCATCTTCAGAACCCTGAAGACTCTGCAAAATTGCTTTGCGTCTTTGCCAATAGCCTCTTGGGGTTTTCCTCAGGGACTCTGTCCCTACCACATGGAGCCACCACAACTTACATCCATGATCCTTTCAATACTGGGCCTTGACTGTAATTGAAGCTGTACCTCCACCAAATGGCCTCTCCTGGGGTCACACAGAGCCAGGCCTCAGCTGCTCTTCACAACCCCATCTTGCCTTCAAAACCAGGCCCAGCCAGGAGACACCTTACACATCATCAAGATCGGTTTTCAGCATAGGAACAGCCTTGGCCCCCTCTGGATCACAACTTCTGTGTGCTGACCCCGAAGATTTTCTCTTCAGTGATGCTGGTCTCTTCTTAAGCATAGCTGATTCTTCAGCCATAGGTTTTCAGAATCACAAAATCTAAATTCAAAATACCTTATAGACATCCCTGACAGAGTCTTTTCTTCCCTCTGAAACCTCAGAAGCCTGGCTCCCATCAACTTCATTGATCTCAATTGTCTTATGGTCCAAGAACCACAGCAAACCACGCAGTTCTGAGTACACTGATGGCTTTCCTAGCACAAAATTTAAAAGCTACCACAACACGCCTCAAAACTAGCGATCCAGTGTGTCACAGCTGTAACCACACAACCTGTTCACAATTTTGATCTTTCTTGGGTGTTTACTGCTTTGATAAAAAAAAAAAAAATCATGAACAAAAGGCAATTTGGGAAGGAAAGGATTTATTTCACCATACAGCTTTTACGTTCATCACGGAACATGAATAAGATGACATCTTCACGAGAGAGCAGAGTGGAAGGAAGAGCTAGGGGGAGGGCTCCTTGCTCTGTATCAAGAGGAAGTTTCTTGAATCTCAAAGCAGGTGCTCAGACTAAGTAACTGGTTTCACAATGAATTTCTGTCTGTTTTCTCTACTTCCAGAGGGGTGGATTAACTCTACCCTGTTGAACAGGGTTCACAGAATGTAATTAACAGACAGATAAGTACTCTGTCAAACGAGTTACATCCAGGTCTTTTTGGTAATGAGATCAGAGCATTGGTTTTTGTAAAATCTACAGAGTAACACACTATTTGAAAAAAAAAAAAACAATACACACACACCCCATTAAAACTTAAAGCTTTTAAGATGATGTTGAAGAGGTCAAAGTTTTAGGCATAAGAGACATCAGATTCCTTGTGTTTCTGTATCCACAAAGGGCCTTTTACATTGACAACTTCTGATATTATTTCATTTGCTCCACGGCGTAAGAATTTGAACCCAGGAGCCAGGTGCAACCCAGGCTAATGGGGAACAACTGAGTTAAACCCATAGGTCTGAAAAGTCCATGTATTCTCTTCACTATGTGTTACTGGACATTGAAGTCACAGCCACACATGAGGCAGACAAGTACCCTGCTACTGAACATCATCTCCATGTCAATTCATTAGTTTATTTTTCATTTCTTCCTGAAATTGAGTTTCCCAATTAAGGACTTCTTAAAAACGAGGTGTAGATGTGTGTGCACAGTGTGGATGGTGATCGTGAGAGTAGGACCCACAGTGGCCAGAACAAGCAGTCCTATCAGCTGAAGCTTGAGAATCGAGAGCCATCATAATGAGTACTGGAAAGCATACTTTGGTCCTCTAAAGGAGCAGTTTGTGCTCTCAACCTATGAGCCATGTCCCTCAAACTGTGGGCTTTTCCGTGGTACTGCCTTCTGCTATCCCTCCATGGGCCTAGATGTCCACAAGTGGCCCACTCTCACTGATAACTAAAAATACCCACCATTGTGGAATGTTGACACTAGCGGCACCAATGTGTCCATTTTTACACCTGTCCAGAGAGCATTTGTGGAGGAGTGTGTCAGTTTAGATACGTATGGAATTCAGACGACAGCAAGAATGACATGTCAGCAAAGACCCTGTGTTCTCTGTGTGCAATGGAGGTCTGAGTAAGAGGAACGCAGTGCAGTAGCAGATTCTCTTTTTGCACCTTGTCATACGGAGAATGGGAGGACAGTGTCTAGACCGAGGGATATGTTTCTCCATAAATCAGTACAGAGACCACACCTCAAGGCTTACAACACAATTCCTCTCCGCAGTCAGTGCTTCATGCCTGCAGAGAGACTTGTGTCTTTATTGACATCTTTACATAGAGCGTGGCGATTTCACGGAGTTTTGGAGTCCATAGCAATATGACCCTACAGACAGGTGGGACGAGGGCTGGACACAGTGGTCCATGGTGGTGATCACAGAGCTCAGGAGTTGAGGCAAGACAGAAAGATCTCGAGTTCAAGGCCAGCCTGGGGCCTGTGAAGCTATCCAGTAAAAAGAACAGAAGGAAATCTGTGAATGTGGAAGAACAAGAAACTCGGAGTTCCCTGTCACTGTGCTCGGCGGTGCCTTCTCTTTTCCTTCAGCCATCCCTCCCGGGTCTACAGAGCCTCGTAGGCTGAATAAAGTGGATGTTAATCCTCGGTGGTTCCCTGAAACCTCCTTCATAGGAGGTGTGTCTACACAGCTCCTTTTTGTGTAAATGATTTTGCACAAAGCTGAACACTCACACCGGAGGGATTTATGGAATGAGCAGGCAAAAGACAAGTCTGAGAGAAGAGTCACAGAAGCTTTTGCTTTATTGATGATGCTAATGCATCCTTGACCCAGACCTCTTTAGATACCACAGTGTTTCTCCATCCCTAGGGTTATTGAACACACATACCCCCTCCCCCCACCCCATAGATCCTGAACCTCGCAGACGGTTTGTGGCCTAGAAAGACCCGAGGGTGAGAACACCCTGGCTGGCTGGTTTAGGACAGAGCCGCTGGAAATCCTGTCCTGAAGAGAAGCCACATTTAGAAATATGAAATTATCCTTCTGATTCCATCCACCAGTCCCCCTGATCCAATGTCCCATAGTTCTCCAGGTCAACCCTAGACTCTGAGATCTGACTCACTGACATCCTGCTGCTTTGACCCACCTGAGAAGTGCCTGATGCCCGGAGCTCTGGGACCCCTGGACAGACCTGTGCCAAGTCTTTGGTTTCTCCAAATCCAGAAATCACATTTCTCTATTTACCTCCAGCAAGCACAAAGTCTGGACCCCTGGTCATAGACACAGCGCTCACGACATTCATGGCAGAGGTCTGAAGCAAAAGATATCATCTTTGGCTGCCTCACAGCCCTGAGTGCATCCATGAGCTGAGGACAAAGTTGGACAAAGGTCCCTACAAGGACATAACCGAAGTCATCATAGCACTCCAGAGGGACGGGGTACTGCTCCATGGTCATCTCCCTCAGGTTGGCTGTGTGGTACAAAAGGTCTCTCAGGGTGCCCATGGAGATGTCATTGTCACACAAATTGATTTTGGCCAGCTGGGAGCACCTGCTGAGGGCAGGAGTGAGGACAGTGAGCTGAGAGTCTGTCATCCGACAGCCCTCCAGGTCCAGGGACTGCAGAGTGTCTGCCGCCTTCTCCAGGAGATCTCGGAGAGGCTCGGGTTCTAGACCCAGAAGGACCATACCCCTCAGGTCCAGATGTCTCAGCTGAAAGAGCTTCTGACACCGGGGGAGGGAGTTCAAGTCTGCCTGTGAAAACTGGAAGTGAGTGATGGAGAAGGTCTCCAGCGGCATCTTCAGGCCCCTAGGGAGAGACCAAGAGGTTAGTTCCAGTGAGGCAAATGGAGCTGCAGAGTGTGGGGTGGGCTTTACACAGAGGTGAAGGAACCCAGTGTCCCCAGGTCAGTTTGAGCAGACGAAAAAGGACACTACCTAAGCAGCTGCCTGGTGCAATCTGCTCAGACAGGACAAAGCCACAGATCATTTCCCGGCCTCCCTGTCAGGCAGAAATGCAGCTCATCCCACTTGCACAGAAGCACACACGAGGAGTTCCAACACACAGAAGTCATGAAGGGTCTCGGTACACTGACCTTTGCCTCCCATCATAGCCTCTGAAGGTTCAGGCTCCCAGCATGCACACTCCCTCCACTGTTCCCAGTGTCCCATGCACTCGGTCCCTGCCCGGCTCAAGACAGTTCCCATGTGGAAAATTCCCAGCAGCAGTGTGGAGGCAGTTCTTGGGGATCTGAGCAGAGCTCTCCTGGAGACTGTGCTGGTTCCTGTCCCCACTCCTAACTATCCTCTGCTCCTTAATCCCCTTTTCATCAGTAATTTACAAGCTGTCCTTCCTAGAGGAGACCCATTCTTTACACCCACGTGATTCCCCTTCTTCATTACTGTTCGCCTGTGACCTCGAGTCAGTGTCCATGGACACAAGACATGACTTCCATGAACTAAGGAATACATAACCACTGGCTCCCCAGGGCCTGGGGGGCATCACACAACCCCTGACCTCTAAAAGAAAAAGCGAAATTTGGCTCTGTCAGCTGACCGAGCTCTCCATCCTTACTTACCTGAGTAGCTGTGTCATGTGGTCTCTGAGAAAGTAGACGCCATTCATGGAGAGATGCTGGAGACTGCTGAATTTGGAGAACTGAGAAATGAACTTGCCGACACACTTTTCTTCTCTGTCTCTCGTCCACTCGGCAATCTTGAAGGTGTTCTTGTAGACACGTGCCAGGGAGAGTTTGCCAAGGCTTCTCATCCGGCCCAGGAAGGGAGCAAAGCGTGCCAGGGCGAACACATCCCACCCCACGTTCAGTTCCAAGATCTCGATGTACTCCGGCCTGACAGCCTTCAAGACCTCTCTGGTAGCACAGAAGGGCAGAGCTTGGATCTTCAACTTCTGACAGCAGAACCGCAGGGAGCCCTGTCTCTGCTGGGCCCACTGCAGCAAGCATGCTTGTTCCTGATCCAGACGGAACCTGACGCACAGGTCAGCCACCACCGTGAGACGCTGCCTCAGCGCATAGCGGGGCAGGACCTTCACGACTCGCTTCTCCTCCGCGGTCTCTGCTGAGCAGCCCCCACCCTCTGTTGCGTCCCATATGTTCCAGAATTCGTGGTGCACCTTCCTCAGGTCAAGCACTTGCAGTTTCTTCCTCCTGGGGGTTCACAAAGGATAAAGTGAAGGCTCCACAGACCGGAGACCAGACCCAACTCTGGTTCCATTCTTGCTACACGTCTCCAGTGTCAGCCCTTCCCTGCCGTGCAGGTTCAAGCTTTCTAGCCCCGAGGGCCTCTCTTAGGACTTCGTGGACTCGAGGAAGCTTTGCCTGAGCTGCACGTGTAGCCCTGACTCCTCTCCTTCCACAGACTCACTGTGTGTTTCTGCCTCCTCCCATTATTAGCGTCTGCCTGCAGGAGGGCTAGGACAGCTCTTCCTAGTGTGGCCACATCCCCTCTGAGTTCCACCCACACTCAATGTGCTTCCCTCCTGGTATGGATAGCTTTCGAGGCCCCTGCCTGACCCCACCTGAAGTCCCTGATCCACTTATGAAGCCACGCCCCCCCAACCTGACCCCACAGTCTCTTCCTCCGTGGGCTCCGTGGGCTCCCTCCTCTCTTGGTTATTGCTTACCTGGGGTGGAGCCTCCCCGTTAGCTGCATGTCTACTCCATCTAGCACAGCTTGGAAGGTCTCCAAGTTGGGGGTCTCCATCAGTGCCCCCACAGGAAGGCAGGGGAAAGGCCAGGCCTCCACCATTGCCTGTACCATCCTAGCCTGTCCGCCGTGGAAGGCCTCTCTGAACAGGGCTGGGCAGAGCTCCATGGGCAGTTCCTCCAGGGCAGAGACAGCCAGGGCCTCATCTCTCAGCAGCGCCTGCCTTGCCAGCTTCAGGAGTGTGGGTGGCGTCCGAACGCTCATGCTGAGGGCTCTTCAGTGAGAGGGCTCCTGGAGAAGCATTCAGGCAGGAAGATATTTTCAAGATAGTGTTTAGAAAACTCCCTCACCCATCACGGGAACCAGTACTCAGGACAGAGATATTTGCTCTCCAGTGGCGGAGACATCCATTCTCCACATTGACCTCACCGGCGGTCTCAATGCCAAACTCCCTCAGTGGCAGCGTGGGGAGCCTCTGACAAAGGATACCGAAGGGGCCCACGTTCCCCTCTGTTCCTACCAACCCTCACCAATGCTCTCAATCCCACCCACACTGGGAAGGCTCCTCAAGAAGTCTGAAAGCTGATCTCGGTCTCCTTGTAGCAATGTGACCTACAGATCATGTCACGACTTTTCTTGGAGGGAAATGACTTACCAGTTCTCAGCACTGAAGACAATCTCTGAATCCTAACAGAGGCTGTGACTGTGACAGGACCCTGAACACTGAGTGTCTCTCTGGCTCCTCTGAAGCCTTTATATAGATGCCTGCTCACCCTACCCTATTGCAGCCCCACCGCTTAGCCACAGGTGCTTTCTGATTGGAGACTGGGGTCTCTGCCATTTCATCTTATCTAGGATTTTCCCAGTCTCTAGATTGAATCAAAGCTTTCTATGTAAATGTAAAAACAACCAAACAAACAAACAAACAAAGCCAAATACAAAAGCAAAGAAACAAACACAAAAATAAAGACAGAAAGTGGTGAAGATCTCCAGTCTTTTCACTGACCCAATATCCAACTCCCTGGGTGGCAGCGTGGGGAGCCTCTGACAAAGGATACCGAAGGGGTCCAAGTTCCCCTCTGTTCCTACCAACCCTCACCAATGCTCTCAATCCCACCCACACTGGGAAGGCTGCTCAAGAAGCCTGAAGGGTGAACTCTGTCTCCTTGTAGCAATGGGACCTATAGATCATGCCAGGACTCCCTCCACCACAGGGGATGGAAAGGTCCCACATCCAAGCTGCCCATATTTCCTCCTTCAAAACACAGAACCTGCCTGGGAAAGACTGAGACAATCTAGGCAACCCTGTCAGCACTCCATCCCATAAACAATCCAGAGCAGCATTCCCAGTCAAAGTCAGTGGCTTCTGTCCCTTCTTCTGAAGAGACACTTCCCAACTTGAGTCTAATCTCTGTCCTTCAGATGGCCTGTTTTCTTGGAGGGAAATGACTTACCAGTTCTCAGCACTGAAGACAATCTCTGAATCCCAACAGAGACAGGCTGTGACTCTGACAGGACCCTGAAGACTAAGTGTCTCCTCTGGCTCCTCTGAAGCCTTTATATAGATGCCTGCTCACCCCACCCTATTGAAGCCGCGCCCCTTTGCCTCAGGTGCTGGCTGATTGGAGATGGGAGTCTCTGCCATTTGATCCTATCTAGAATTTTCCCAGTCTCTAGATTGAATCAAAGCTTTCTATGTAAATGCAAAAACAAACAAGCAAACAAACAAAACCAAGTTAAACAAAAAACACAGAAAGTGGTGAAGATCTCCAGTCTCTTTACTGACCCACTCCCCAAACTTGAATTGTATTTTTTGCTCTTTTATTTATTTATTCTTATACTGGCTCTCTACGTGTGTAGGCTCAGATTGTACTCTGACAAGGCATTGCTGTTCCACAGCTGGGGTTGATTTGGAACTCCAGCTCACAGGGCTCCTCCTGCCTCAGCCTTCCTGCTGAGAGGATTACTATGTGTGCCAACCCACCTGGCTGAGTTGTATTCTTCTGAGACCAGGCTGGATGAGAGTGGGAGGCAGCTTGTTGCCTGTCAGCAATGATGCACAGAACAAGATCTGCACTCTGCAGAAGAACAATATTCATGGATTTCGTTTTATTTTATTTATTTCTTGGCTTTTTTTGTTATTTATTTTCATCTGATATTTCTGGGTATTGGCTTGAATATGCCAGTGCACCTCAAGGGTGCAGCACCTGCAGAGGCCAGAAAAGAGGATGGAATCCCTGTAACTGGAGTTAGAGATGGTGGTGAGCCACCATGTAGGTGCTGAGAATCAAACTCAACATTTTCTGTGAAGCCAGCCAGTGCTGTAAACCTCTGCCCTCTCTCTCAAGTTTCGTGTACTATGAATCTTAGGTGTGCATGTTAGTCACTGACACATCTTCACTACTGCATCCTCATGGTACACACACATACACACACACACATACACACAGAAACAGACACACAAACACACACACACATACACATACAGACACACACACAGGGAGGAAGTTCTGCAAGGATATACCACATCTCCCTGCATCTCTGGTTCATCTCTAGGTCCAGTTTCAGTGTGAGGCCCTGAACCCAGAACATGGAGATCTGGGTCAGCAGCTTAGAGGGGATGTGTCCTGATCTCCTTTTAACATGCACTGAGAACCTGACACAAAGATTAGAGAACTGAAAAGAAAATGTATCATTACATACAAGACACAAGCTCTACCTCAGAGTCAAGCCCCAGAATGTTATAAAATTTGGGAGTATTTTTGTTGGCAGTGCTGTTATTCATATTTTAGAGATAAGGTTTCACTTTACAGAAAAACTTGTTTGATACTCATTTTGAAGAATTTTCTGTTCTCTAGCTCCCAACCATCCTCCTGCCTCAGCTGGAGATGTAGCTCTCCTAGCAGTCAAGAATTCCCTGGGTTTGACCCTCTACCCACAGCACCACACACCCCCAGCTGTGGTTGTCCGTGCCTGTAATCTAAGCATAAAAGCAGTGGAGGAAGGGGGATCATAAGTTTAATGTCTTCCTTAACTATACAGTTAGAATCCAGCCTGGGCTATGTTATAAATACAGTTAGAGTCCAGCCTGGACTATGTGATACAGTTAGAGTCCAGCCTGGACTATGTTATAGATACAGTTAGAGTCCAGCCTGGACTATGTGACACAGTTAGAGTCCAGCCTGGACTGTTATAGATACAGTTAGAGTCCAGCCTGGACTGTTATAGATACAGTTAGAGTCCAGCCTGGGCTATGTTATAGATACAGTTAGAGTCCAGCCTGGACTATGTGAGACCCTGTCTCAGAACAACAACTAAGAGCTAAGGATGCTTCAGGATATCAAATAGACCTTGCTAAAGTAAGACCAGAGCTGGCAGGAGAGCCAAGACTCAGTTCAGGAGAGCAGCAGCTCGGTTCCAAAGCAGTCGCTGATCTGCAGAGCTGGGTCAAGGCTGGGAGAGGTGAAGACGAAAGCTGGGCTGAAGGATGTGAATCAAGGGGTCCCAGTTCAGCAGGGGACTGTGCTGTACTGCAGTGCTGGGGCAGAGCTGGGAGTACATTGTGTGGAGATCCAGTGACATAAGCACCATCATTCTGGTGACACAGATTCGTGGCTGTTGCCATGGCCCAGTGCCAGGTGTCCCTCTTTACACGATCCAGGAAAGAGGTTGCATCCTTCAGCGATCTTGTGTTATAATATGGAGTAACTACAAAGAGGGCTGCCTTTTCTGATACAGTGTTTCACGCCCACCTCTCTATTTCCTTCTGATTTAATTTACTAAGCCCCTACATGGTAAATATTTGTATGAAGCAACTCTCCATGCTGGAGAGATGGCTCAGATGTTTGAGTTATTGCAGCTCTTGCAAAGGATCAGAATTTGGTATCCAGCACCCATGTCCAGCAGCTCACAGACATCTGTAATTGTAGCTGTAGGGGGTCCTGAGCCCTCCACTAGCCTCCAGAAGCACAAACACACGTGTGGCATATGGTCACATGCACATCCACACACACATATAAAGAAATAAATCCTTACAAAAAGCATAATCATAAAGGTGATTATTTTATATTGCTTTCTTCTCTCATGCAACTCATACAATACATCTTGAAGTCCAGTCTCATAAACAACAAACACAGCTTCCCACATCGGGCTGGGCAGATGGCTCCCGTGGTTAAGAGCTCCACTTCTCTTGCCAGGGACCTGGGTTTGGTTCCCAGCAACCACATGGCAGCAACCAATCATCTCTAACTCCCATTCTAGGTGACTTGTATAAAATAAAAATAAACAAATCTCATAAACAAATTAAAAAAAAAACACAAAAAACTCCCAAGCAAATGCCCACATTGGAGAACAAAGGATAGTCTTAGTTGAAGGCAAAGATGGGGAACGAGAGGTCAAGTTCTCTTGGCCACCTTGGTTCTATAGCACAGTCAGTCCTATAAATGAGAAGAGGAATCTTACTCCATCAACCCAGGTCTTTGTGTCCAGAGACCAGTGAGAAGATTAGGAGTCTTGAGAGCTTTGACCCCATAGAACTGTGTCTTTGATACCATTCTCTTCCTCCCTCTGCTTTCTGTCTGTCCTCTTCTGTCACCCCCTTCAATGTGCCTATGGTTTCCTGTACCCTGAGTTCACTGGATTGAATTCCAGATAACTCTTAACATCAGAGTGTGTGTGCAGGGGTCTCTGTTAGTCAGGCTCCTGTAGAGCAGTGACTCTCAACCTGTGTGTCATGACCTGCCTTGGAGTCAAACAACCCTTTCACAGTGGTTGCCTAAGCCCATCTGCACATCGGATATTTACATTATGATTCATAACAGTAGTAAACGTACAGTTATGAAGTAGCAATGAAAATAGTTTTGTAGTTGGGAATCACCACCACATGTGAAGACAGCATGAAGTGTCGAAGACTTAGGAAGGTTGAGAGCCACTGCACTAGAGGAACAGAACACGTATACAGTGAAATATAAGTACGTCTAAATGTATGAATTCATGTATGTATGTGTGTATGTATTTTATTAGATTTTATTATTTTATTAGGGAATTTTATTAGAATGGCTTACAAGATGTGGTCCTGCTAGTCCAACAGTGTCTACCAACAAAAGGTCCAAGAATCCAGTACTTGTTTAGTCCACAAGGCTGGATGTCTAGGTGGTCTCCAGAATATACCAGAGAAGTAGGCTCTAATGCCCTTGAAGAAGTCGACTTGCTGCATAGAGGAAAGCCAGCAGAAATCAGCAAAAGCTTTCTTCCACGTCCTTTACATAAGGTCTGTGGTCCAGATTAAGGATACATCTTCCTACCTCAGGAGATTTGTATCAATCCTGGATCTTCCCACTTCAACAGATCTGGATTAAAGGTGTGTCATCCACTTAAAATGGTGTAATTAAGAAAGAGATCCCTCACAAAGTTCTTAGGTTTTAGTTAATCTCAGATGTGGTCACGTTGACAAACAAGAATTTCCATCATCAGCCCAACCATTGTCAATTTGACACACAATCATATCTCTTTACATCGTGCTTAATTTCCAATCGAAAACAATAGCTGTGTCATAATTATGCTTAACATGATATAACAACCCCACATGCAAACCCATCATACGTTTAACCAGGTCATAACTGTGCCTAACATGATACACTATCCCTGGTACACTCGTAAAAACATTATAAATAAAAAATTAATGTGACCAACCCAGCACTTATGGAAATGAAGACAGTGTCACCCAGTAGCCAAATCCAAAAAACAGCAGACTAGCAACAGACAAAAGTGCAGAGGGTGCCACCTAGTGGCTGAATGGCAGAGTCAGCACCCATTTGTGGGGGGGACAAGAAAAAACACAAAGAACAACAACAACATCAAGAAATGAAATAAACCACAACTCCCAGAGCCAGACTTGCCTGTCATGCAGGCAGTCATTCATACAGTTGGCTGGCCATTCATTCAAGCAAAATCCAAACCAAATCTCTCATGAGAGGCAGAGCTAGATGCAGTGTCTCCCACTATTGATACCCCAACTTAGTGTGGGAGGACAGGAAGAGTTTCCCCATGGAAATTTTATTCCCAAACCAGGAAGAGGGTCCCAAAAGGACCACATCTCCCTTGGACCTAAACCCCTAATCCAAAAGAAGACCCACTGGAGTCTGCCCTTATCCAGAAGGCTCCCTGTCCAGCTCACCTCCTCAACCAGAACCAGAATTGAATTCAATATATAGAACTGCCTGCTAGGAGCATCATAAGAACATTGTCTGTTTTCCTGTTTGGAAAAACAGCTGCCATACCTGACCCTGCCTGACTCAGTGAGAGGAGCAGGGATCCAGAACGTCAGTCAAGAGGTGCCACCCCTGCAACCTCTCCCTGGCCTGGAAGGCTGGGACCAAGGATGAGTCCTGCGGAGCATGGATGATCTCAGGGCAATGTAATGTTCCACACAAGACAGTTACTGGCAACCACACTAATGAAATCAACTGAAAGTTTAAGTTCTTTTTACTGATAGCCAGACCCAGAGCAGGCTTGAACACCTAGAAAGTCTCTTGGTGCCCAGGTTGAAGGATACAGAGTTTAAAGGTAAAAACCATGAAGATACATCAGGGGAAGATGAGGGTCAGAGTGACTTTGAAATGTTCCTTCCTGACAGGCATAGTAATTAGATTAGACATAACTTGCCAATGAGTTTGGTTAATACATCTGGACCATAGTCAAGACCATAGAAATCTCATATATGTTGCCAAGGTAGAAATGACTGTTGTGCAGAGAGGGGTAGAGGGCTGACAACTCTCTAAGCAAACAGAAATGGAGTCAGAATCTGACTGCATTACCTTAGTCCTTTCACTAGCACTAGTGACTAGACACTGTGCTTTGCCTTTCACTTCCCAAGACCCAGAGGAGAGTCTTTAATATGTGCACCCAACTAGAAGGAGTGCACCAGTAACATAGACTGGGATTGTTGCAGACACATCACTTGCCCATCAAAAGCAGTGGTCAGTACTAAACAAGAAAATCGTAGGCTGCCTAATGGCCTTCACTGTATCCATGAGTAGCTATGGATCACAATGCTAGAGTAGCCCCACACCCTGGGGAGTACCGTGGTTTGCTTAGCTCTCCTGGGGAACAGAGTACAATTTCACGCTTAAGCGTCTCATCCTAACAGTGTGATACAACAGGTCCTACAAGGTAGACTTGGAAATTTGGTTCCCATGGGACCTGAAAATGGTAAGCTGGGATCTCAAGGCAGGCAGGGTGGTAATGAATTGACTATGCCTAGAGTGACAGTCCTCCAAATCCAGGTCACAAGGGTGGATTTTATATTTGCTAAGAATTCGGAGGGGTTCATGCCTTCAATGGGTTAGTCTGACTTATCTCAACTCCTGGAGTTTTAGCTGAGTGATGCATGGGGACACATGTGGATGACTCTGATTCTACAGTGAATCACTGACAGGGTCTGCAGGGGGTGGGGTTCTTTAGGCACCTAACAAGAAAATAAGCAAAAAGCAAAAACCCTAGACTAGATGGTGTGTGCCAGAAGATGGCTGGGCATGTGGCTCAAGTGGACCATGTGGCCCAGCATCTTTCTAATCATGCGATGAGGATCAATATCCAGAACGGCACATGAGAGACAGACTGCACACTCGAGTTCCCCGCTATGTACTGAAGCCTGTCATCATCACTGTGGGCCAGGCTCTGTGGATGACTGCAGAGCCATTCCTTGATGTCGAAAGGAAGGAAGAGAGGGAGGGAGGGAGGAAGAGAGAGAGGCACAGAGACAGAGACAGAGAGAGACTAAGAGAGAGAGACAGAGAGAAAGGAAGGAAAGAAGGAAGGAAAAGAAGAAAAGAAAGAAAGAAAGAAAGAAAGAAAGAAAGAAAGAAAGAAAGAAAGAAAGAAAGACAAAGAAAAAAATCAAGGCAGCAAGACTATGCCAGTAGGAAAGACAGAGGAAGGACACACCCAGGCAAGATCTGAGAACATTCCTACATGTTCATTGACCTCAGCACAGACTCCTTCCTTCCACATTGCTTCACTTTACCCAAGCCCACAACTACAATGTCAGGTGTTCTTCCCTACCCATACCCTACTGTGTTAAGGACAATTCAAACTGAGTATGGTAGTGCACACCTTTAATACCACCACTAGGAAGCTGAGACAGGAGGATTAAGGAGAGTTCATGCCCATCCCGGGCTACACAGGAAGACCTCATACAATAATCAGACTGTCCTTGGTGCAGGATTGGAATGAGGCCGGGCGCCGAGCTCTCCTAGAAATTGTATACGTGAGAAGTGCTTCCCATAAATACCCTCTTCTCTTTCCCATTTCCAACAGTTTCCCTTAGTTTAGACACTTGCTGAGAAAGAAAGCAAAACCCACTCTCAATGGCTCTCCTTCCAGAGCAGGCTTCCTACCCTGGTGCCCCCTTTAGACCACCAGCCACAGCTTAGTTCTAGTCCTTCCTATTCGTAGTTATGTGAGGACTCTGATGAATTAGCAGACACAGAGCAAGTCCCTGATAGTCTCATGCATTCATCATTGTTAATCCACCAATGGCTAAGAGAATGGGTGCCTGATGATGTCTATAGGAGCAAGGCTTTCTCGGCAGAGGAAACTGACCATCATGCCTTACTAGGGAGCTGGTCCGGGTAGCAATCGTAGAAGAGGACAGTACCAAGATGCAGCTTCTGGAGTCATTCCAGCTTGAGGAGCTTCGAGGTGGACTGGGTGATAACTGTTGCTTATCCTCAGGGAGATATGGCTGCTTCTTGTGCTGGAGAGGCCCTGTCACAGATGCCACATGCAGCTAAGGGAATGGACAATTTTAAACAGGGAGGTGGGATTAGAGGTGGATGCTCACTCAGGTCTGGCACATAGTTCGCAAGTACATCCTTCCTAGGATTTTTCTGTAGTTGTGAAGGGACAGAGCCCAGCTTTGACACTTGGTAGAGCAGATTCACCAAGGCTTCTATATCATTCTCTAGTGAGTGGGAAGGGGGCCAGCCCATCCAGGGGTCTTTCAGTAAGGTCCAGGTTTATCAGAGCTTGGAAGCGCTGCTTCACCTTCATCCCAGACTGTCCCCCACTGCTTGGTCTCCCTCCCGGCTGTGATGACCAGCTACCAGCCAGAAGGTCTCACCCACAGTTTATACACCAGCACGTCCAGTTTCCAGCTGTTGTGGGTCTAACAGCCAAGGGCCTCAGCATGCAGAGACAGGACCCAGCATGGAGCCTGTGCCAGTATCCAGAAGTTAGCCACTCCATTCTCCATGACATATTTGTTTCGAAGTCCTTGTCCTTGAGTCTACCCCGGTCCACATCTAGTACCTGTAGGAAGCAGGAACAGTTTCCTTTACCAATTACTATGTCAGCCATGAGCCCTGCATACTCAACAGCCCTTTTGCAGATGGCTCAACAGTGGGCAGAGCATCTCAACGCTCCAAGATGGTGCTATCAGAGGGCTCCTAGTTATCTTTGAATCAAATTCTACCTGACTCAAACAGGCTTTGCTTGACATGCCTCCCTTCAGAATATCTGGGTTTCTCATGTCCAGGAAATCCTCTGGGCAAGCAGTGTGTCATTCCCATCTAGAGCAGCTTGGGAAGTCTTCATGGGTGTTGTCTTCCTTTGTACCAGAGGTCCCAGATGGAAGTGAGGGAAGGACTGGGTGTGCACCATGGCCCTGGGACCTCTGCGTGTCTACTGGAGAAGGCCTGTCTGGGCATTAGTGGGAAGAGATCTAAGAGCAGATCCTCCAGACCCCAGGGGCCAGATGGCTGGTTTCTCAGCTGGCTCCACCCTGACATGTACTAGGGTGTGGATGGAGCCTGGCACTCATCTCTATGGATCTTCAGGGAGACAGATCCTGGGGAAACATCTGGAAAAAGTATCCTTTCATATCAATGCTTAGGGACCCCTTGTGGCCACCACAGGAACTGAATTAGGGTCACAGAGGTCTCCAGCTGTGGGGCAGACACCAGTTTAGACAATTCCACTGAGTGCTCTGTTGATTCGAGCCTTAGCAAGCTCTGCTGGCTGCAGGGATATTCTACCAAGCATCAGTGACCACAGCTGGCCCCAGTCCCATCCATTTCCAACCACTCTGGCACCGAATTCCATTCCCAGCAAGAAGTGAGTCCTGCCTGAGTCTCCTGGAAGTTAACCTTCGCACCTTTGGGAAAATGTGTGTCATTGGAGACTCTGTGTCTCTGAGAATGTCGGCACACACCTGCTATCATAAGTAGAGACAGAGCATTCTCCTGAGCCGGAGGCAGCCCTGGTCAAGGCTAATAGAAAAACATCAGAGGACATGAATGAGCTGTCAGAAGAAGGAAAGCCTGCTGACAGGACACAGGCCTGTAACATCAGACCTGGGAGCTAGGAGGATCAGAGTGTGAAGGCCAGCCTCAGGTAAAAAGCAAGGAAAGGCCACTTTTCACCTCTATTGTCCTCTCAAAACAAACAAGAAATCATAACTTGCTCTCTCCCAACCACACTGTCATCAGAAAGTAAGGGAATAGCAAATGTTATATTTGTGTTGACACAGAGTCTTCAGATACTTTTCAATATTTTCTTGTCCCAAATCATCAATAAAAAACACTGGGAATCCTCACCCAGTTCCAAGCACATCAGTGATGCACAGTCCACCCCTTGTGCTCAGGCAGCTTGGAGCTGATAAGCAATGGTGCAGAGAACAAGATCTGTACACTGCAGAAGAACAATACTATACTCTTGGATTTCTTTTTATTTTTTGTTATTTTTGTTCTTATTTAATTCCATGTGATGTCTCTGGTACCTGCAGAGGC
Organism: Cricetomys ansorgei; assembly: GCA_026225945.1. Classification (NCBI taxonomy): domain Eukaryota; kingdom Metazoa; phylum Chordata; class Mammalia; order Rodentia; family Nesomyidae; genus Cricetomys; species Cricetomys ansorgei. Next base: position 42,720 of record JAMJFZ010003980.1, read on the forward strand.
TAGAAGAGGGGAACGAATCCCTGGAACTGGAGTTAGAGATGGCTGTGAGCCACTATGTAGATGTTTCTGTGTCTCTGTGTGTGTGTGTGTGTGTCTCTGTGTGTGTGTGTATGTGTGTGTGTGTATGTGTGTGTGTGTGTATGTGTGTGTGTATGTGTGTCTGTTTCTGTGTGTATGTGTGTGTGTGTATGTGTGTGTACCATGAGGATGCAGTAGTGAAGATGTGTCAGTGACTAACATGCACACCTAAGATTCATAGTACACGAAACTTGAGAGAGAGGGCAGAGGTTTACAGCACTGGCTGGCTTCACAGAAAATGTTGAGTTTGATTCTCAGCACCTACATGGTGGCTCACCACCATCTCTAACTCCAGTTACAGGGATTCCATCCTCTTTTCTGGCCTCTGCAGGTGCTGCACCCTTGAGGTGCACTGGCATATTCAAGCCAATACCCAGAAATATCAGATGAAAATAAATAACAAAAAAAGCCAAGAAATAAATAAAATAAAACGAAATCCATGAATATTGTTCTTCTGCAGAGTGCAGATCTTGTTCTGTGCATCATTGCTGACAGGCAACAAGCTGCCTCCCACTCTCATCCAGCCTGGTCTCAGAAGAATACAACTCAGCCAGGTGGGTTGGCACACATAGTAATCCTCTCAGCAGGAAGGCTGAGGCAGGAGGAGCCCTGTGAGCTGGAGTTCCAAATCAACCCCAGCTGTGGAACAGCAATGCCTTGTCAGAGTACAATCTGAGCCTACACACGTAGAGAGCCAGTATAAGAATAAATAAATAAAAGAGCAAAAAATACAATTCAAGTTTGGGGAGTGGGTCAGTAAAGAGACTGGAGATCTTCACCACTTTCTGTGTTTTTTGTTTAACTTGGTTTTGTTTGTTTGCTTGTTTGTTTTTGCATTTACATAGAAAGCTTTGATTCAATCTAGAGACTGGGAAAATTCTAGATAGGATCAAATGGCAGAGACTCCCATCTCCAATCAGCCAGCACCTGAGGCAAAGGGGCGCGGCTTCAATAGGGTGGGGTGAGCAGGCATCTATATAAAGGCTTCAGAGGAGCCAGAGGAGACACTTAGTCTTCAGGGTCCTGTCAGAGTCACAGCCTGTCTCTGTTGGGATTCAGAGATTGTCTTCAGTGCTGAGAACTGGTAAGTCATTTCCCTCCAAGAAAACAGGCCATCTGAAGGACAGAGATTAGACTCAAGTTGGGAAGTGTCTCTTCAGAAGAAGGGACAGAAGCCACTGACTTTGACTGGGAATGCTGCTCTGGATTGTTTATGGGATGGAGTGCTGACAGGGTTGCCTAGATTGTCTCAGTCTTTCCCAGGCAGGTTCTGTGTTTTGAAGGAGGAAATATGGGCAGCTTGGATGTGGGACCTTTCCATCCCCTGTGGTGGAGGGAGTCCTGGCATGATCTATAGGTCCCATTGCTACAAGGAGACAGAGTTCACCCTTCAGGCTTCTTGAGCAGCCTTCCCAGTGTGGGTGGGATTGAGAGCATTGGTGAGGGTTGGTAGGAACAGAGGGGAACTTGGACCCCTTCGGTATCCTTTGTCAGAGGCTCCCCACGCTGCCACCCAGGGAGTTGGATATTGGGTCAGTGAAAAGACTGGAGATCTTCACCACTTTCTGTCTTTATTTTTGTGTTTGTTTCTTTGCTTTTGTATTTGGCTTTGTTTGTTTGTTTGTTTGGTTGTTTTTACATTTACATAGAAAGCTTTGATTCAATCTAGAGACTGGGAAAATCCTAGATAAGATGAAATGGCAGAGACCCCAGTCTCCAATCAGAAAGCACCTGTGGCTAAGCGGTGGGGCTGCAATAGGGTAGGGTGAGCAGGCATCTATATAAAGGCTTCAGAGGAGCCAGAGAGACACTCAGTGTTCAGGGTCCTGTCACAGTCACAGCCTCTGTTAGGATTCAGAGATTGTCTTCAGTGCTGAGAACTGGTAAGTCATTTCCCTCCAAGAAAAGTCGTGACATGATCTGTAGGTCACATTGCTACAAGGAGACCGAGATCAGCTTTCAGACTTCTTGAGGAGCCTTCCCAGTGTGGGTGGGATTGAGAGCATTGGTGAGGGTTGGTAGGAACAGAGGGGAACGTGGGCCCCTTCGGTATCCTTTGTCAGAGGCTCCCCACGCTGCCACTGAGGGAGTTTGGCATTGAGACCGCCGGTGAGGTCAATGTGGAGAATGGATGTCTCCGCCACTGGAGAGCAAATATCTCTGTCCTGAGTACTGGTTCCCGTGATGGGTGAGGGAGTTTTCTAAACACTATCTTGAAAATATCTTCCTGCCTGAATGCTTCTCCAGGAGCCCTCTCACTGAAGAGCCCTCAGCATGAGCGTTCGGACGCCACCCACACTCCTGAAGCTGGCAAGGCAGGCGCTGCTGAGAGATGAGGCCCTGGCTGTCTCTGCCCTGGAGGAACTGCCCATGGAGCTCTGCCCAGCCCTGTTCAGAGAGGCCTTCCACGGCGGACAGGCTAGGATGGTACAGGCAATGGTGGAGGCCTGGCCTTTCCCCTGCCTTCCTGTGGGGGCACTGATGGAGACCCCCAACTTGGAGACCTTCCAAGCTGTGCTAGATGGAGTAGACATGCAGCTAACGGGGAGGCTCCACCCCAGGTAAGCAATAACCAAGAGAGGAGGGAGCCCACGGAGCCCACGGAGGAAGAGACTGTGGGGTCAGGTTGGGGGGGCGTGGCTTCATAAGTGGATCAGGGACTTCAGGTGGGGTCAGGCAGGGGCCTCGAAAGCTATCCATACCAGGAGGGAAGCACATTGAGTGTGGGTGGAACTCAGAGGGGATGTGGCCACACTAGGAAGAGCTGTCCTAGCCCTCCTGCAGGCAGACGCTAATAATGGGAGGAGGCAGAAACACACAGTGAGTCTGTGGAAGGAGAGGAGTCAGGGCTACACGTGCAGCTCAGGCAAAGCTTCCTCGAGTCCACGAAGTCCTAAGAGAGGCCCTCGGGGCTAGAAAGCTTGAACCTGCACGGCAGGGAAGGGCTGACACTGGAGACGTGTAGCAAGAATGGAACCAGAGTTGGGTCTGGTCTCCGGTCTGTGGAGCCTTCACTTTATCCTTTGTGAACCCCCAGGAGGAAGAAACTGCAAGTGCTTGACCTGAGGAAGGTGCACCACGAATTCTGGAACATATGGGACGCAACAGAGGGTGGGGGCTGCTCAGCAGAGACCGCGGAGGAGAAGCGAGTCGTGAAGGTCCTGCCCCGCTATGCGCTGAGGCAGCGTCTCACGGTGGTGGCTGACCTGTGCGTCAGGTTCCGTCTGGATCAGGAACAAGCATGCTTGCTGCAGTGGGCCCAGCAGAGACAGGGCTCCCTGCGGTTCTGCTGTCAGAAGTTGAAGATCCAAGCTCTGCCCTTCTGTGCTACCAGAGAGGTCTTGAAGGCTGTCAGGCCGGAGTACATCGAGATCTTGGAACTGAACGTGGGGTGGGATGTGTTCGCCCTGGCACGCTTTGCTCCCTTCCTGGGCCGGATGAGAAGCCTTGGCAAACTCTCCCTGGCACGTGTCTACAAGAACACCTTCAAGATTGCCGAGTGGACGAGAGACAGAGAAGAAAAGTGTGTCGGCAAGTTCATTTCTCAGTTCTCCAAATTCAGCAGTCTCCAGCATCTCTCCATGAATGGCGTCTACTTTCTCAGAGACCACATGACACAGCTACTCAGGTAAGTAAGGATGGAGAGCTCGGTCAGCTGACAGAGCCAAATTTCGCTTTTTCTTTTAGAGGTCAGGGGTTGTGTGATGCCCCCCAGGCCCTGGGGAGCCAGTGGTTATGTATTCCTTAGTTCATGGAAGTCATGTCTTGTGTCCATGGACACTGACTCGAGGTCACAGGCGAACAGTAATGAAGAAGGGGAATCACGTGGGTGTAAAGAATGGGTCTCCTCTAGGAAGGACAGCTTGTAAATTACTGATGAAAAGGGGATTAAGGAGCAGAGGATAGTTAGGAGTGGGGACAGGAACCAGCACAGTCTCCAGGAGAGCTCTGCTCAGATCCCCAAGAACTGCCTCCACACTGCTGCTGGGAATTTTCCACATGGGAACTGTCTTGAGCCGGGCAGGGACCGAGTGCATGGGACACTGGGAACAGTGGAGGGAGTGTGCATGCTGGGAGCCTGAACCTTCAGAGGCTATGATGGGAGGCAAAGGTCAGTGTACCGAGACCCTTCATGACTTCTGTGTGTTGGAACTCCTCGTGTGTGCTTCTGTGCAAGTGGGATGAGCTGCATTTCTGCCTGACAGGGAGGCCGGGAAATGATCTGTGGCTTTGTCCTGTCTGAGCAGATTGCACCAGGCAGCTGCTTAGGTAGTGTCCTTTTTCGTCTGCTCAAACTGACCTGGGGACACTGGGTTCCTTCACCTCTGTGTAAAGCCCACCCCACACTCTGCAGCTCCATTTGCCTCACTGGAACTAACCTCTTGGTCTCTCCCTAGGGGCCTGAAGATGCCGCTGGAGACCTTCTCCATCACTCACTTCCAGTTTTCACAGGCAGACTTGAACTCCCTCCCCCGGTGTCAGAAGCTCTTTCAGCTGAGACATCTGGACCTGAGGGGTATGGTCCTTCTGGGTCTAGAACCCGAGCCTCTCCGAGATCTCCTGGAGAAGGCGGCAGACACTCTGCAGTCCCTGGACCTGGAGGGCTGTCGGATGACAGACTCTCAGCTCACTGTCCTCACTCCTGCCCTCAGCAGGTGCTCCCAGCTGGCCAAAATCAATTTGTGTGACAATGACATCTCCATGGGCACCCTGAGAGACCTTTTGTACCACACAGCCAACCTGAGGGAGATGACCATGGAGCAGTACCCCGTCCCTCTGGAGTGCTATGATGACTTCGGTTATGTCCTTGTAGGGACCTTTGTCCAACTTTGTCCTCAGCTCATGGATGCACTCAGGGCTGTGAGGCAGCCAAAGATGATATCTTTTGCTTCAGACCTCTGCCATGAATGTCGTGAGCGCTGTGTCTATGACCAGGGGTCCAGACTTTGTGCTTGCTGGAGGTAAATAGAGAAATGTGATTTCTGGATTTGGAGAAACCAAAGACTTGGCACAGGTCTGTCCAGGGGTCCCAGAGCTCCGGGCATCAGGCACTTCTCAGGTGGGTCAAAGCAGCAGGATGTCAGTGAGTCAGATCTCAGAGTCTAGGGTTGACCTGGAGAACTATGGGACATTGGATCAGGGGGACTGGTGGATGGAATCAGAAGGATAATTTCATATTTCTAAATGTGGCTTCTCTTCAGGACAGGATTTCCAGCGGCTCTGTCCTAAACCAGCCAGCCAGGGTGTTCTCACCCTTGGGTCTTTCTAGGCCATGAACCGTCTGCGAGGTTCAGGATCTATGGGGTGGGGGGAGGGGGTATGTGTGTTCAATAACCCTAGGGATGGAGAAACACTGTGGTATCTAAAGAGGTCTGGGTCACGGATGCATTAGCATCATCAATAAAGCAAAAGCTTCTGTGACTCTTCTCTCAGACTTGTCTTTTGCCTGCTCATTCCATAAATCCCTCCGGTGTGAGTGTTCAGCTTTGTGCAAAATCATTTACACAAAAAGGAGCTGTGTAGACACACCTCCTATGAAGGAGGTTTCAGGGAACCACCGAGGATTAACATCCACTTTATTCAGCCTACGAGGCTCTGTAGACCCGGGAGGGATGGCTGAAGGAAAAGAGAAGGCACCGCCGAGCACAGTGACAGGGAACTCCGAGTTTCTTGTTCTTCCACATTCACAGATTTCCTTCTGTTCTTTTTACTGGATAGCTTCACAGGCCCCAGGCTGGCCTTGAACTCGAGATCTTTCTGTCTTGCCTCAACTCCTGAGCTCTGTGATCACCACCATGGACCACTGTGTCCAGCCCTCGTCCCACCTGTCTGTAGGGTCATATTGCTATGGACTCCAAAACTCCGTGAAATCGCCACGCTCTATGTAAAGATGTCAATAAAGACACAAGTCTCTCTGCAGGCATGAAGCACTGACTGCGGAGAGGAATTGTGTTGTAAGCCTTGAGGTGTGGTCTCTGTACTGATTTATGGAGAAACATATCCCTCGGTCTAGACACTGTCCTCCCATTCTCCGTATGACAAGGTGCAAAAAGAGAATCTGCTACTGCACTGCGTTCCTCTTACTCAGACCTCCATTGCACACAGAGAACACAGGGTCTTTGCTGACATGTCATTCTTGCTGTCGTCTGAATTCCATACGTATCTAAACTGACACACTCCTCCACAAATGCTCTCTGGACAGGTGTAAAAATGGACACATTGGTGCCGCTAGTGTCAACATTCCACAATGGTGGGTATTTTTAGTTATCAGTGAGAGTGGGCCACTTGTGGACATCTAGGCCCATGGAGGGATAGCAGAAGGCAGTACCACGGAAAAGCCCACAGTTTGAGGGACATGGCTCATAGGTTGAGAGCACAAACTGCTCCTTTAGAGGACCAAAGTATGCTTTCCAGTACTCATTATGATGGCTCTCGATTCTCAAGCTTCAGCTGATAGGACTGCTTGTTCTGGCCACTGTGGGTCCTACTCTCACGATCACCATCCACACTGTGCACACACATCTACACCTCGTTTTTAAGAAGTCCTTAATTGGGAAACTCAATTTCAGGAAGAAATGAAAAATAAACTAATGAATTGACATGGAGATGATGTTCAGTAGCAGGGTACTTGTCTGCCTCATGTGTGGCTGTGACTTCAATGTCCAGTAACACATAGTGAAGAGAATACATGAACTTTTCAGACCTATGGGTTTAACTCAGTTGTTCCCCATTAGCCTGGGTTGCACCTGGCTCCTGGGTTCAAATTCTTACGCCGTGGAGCAAATGAAATAATATCAGAAGTTGTCAATGTAAAAGGCCCTTTGTGGATACAGAAACACAAGGAATCTGATGTCTCTTATGCCTAAAACTTTGACCCCTTCAACATCATCTTAAAAGCTTTAAGTTTTAATGGGGTGTGTGTGTATTGTTTTTTTTTTTTTTTCAAATAGTGTGTTACTCTGTAGATTTTACAAAAACCAATGCTCTGATCTCATTACCAAAAAGACCTGGATGTAACTTGTTTGACAGAGTACTTATCTGTCTGTTAATTACATTCTGTGAACCCTGTTCAACAGGGTAGAGTTAATCCACCCCTCTGGAAGTAGAGAAAACAGACAGAAATTCATTGTGAAACCAGTTACTTAGTCTGAGCACCTGCTTTGAGATTCAAGAAACTTCCTCTTGATACAGAGCAAGGAGCCCTCCCCCTAGCTCTTCCTTCCACTCTGCTCTCTCGTGAAGATGTCATCTTATTCATGTTCCGTGATGAACGTAAAAGCTGTATGGTGAAATAAATCCTTTCCTTCCCAAATTGCCTTTTGGTCATGATTTTTTTTTTTTTATCAAAGCAGTAAACACCCAAGAAAGATCAAAATTGTGAACAGGTTGTGTGGTTACAGCTGTGACACACTGGATCGCTAGTTTTGAGGCGTGTTGTGGTAGCTTTTAAATTTTGTGCTAGGAAAGCCATCAGTGTACTCAGAACTGCGTGGTTTGCTGTGGTTCTTGGACCATAAGACAATTGAGATCAATGAAGTTGATGGGAGCCAGGCTTCTGAGGTTTCAGAGGGAAGAAAAGACTCTGTCAGGGATGTCTATAAGGTATTTTGAATTTAGATTTTGTGATTCTGAAAACCTATGGCTGAAGAATCAGCTATGCTTAAGAAGAGACCAGCATCACTGAAGAGAAAATCTTCGGGATCAGCACACAGAAGTTGTGATCCAGAGGAGGCCAAGGCTGTTCCTATGCTGAAAACCGATCTTGATGATGTGTAAGGTGTCTCCTGGCTGGGCCTGGTTTTGAAGGCAAGATGGGGTTGTGAAGAGCAGCTGAGGCCTGGCTCTGTGTGACCCCAGGAGAGGCCATTTGGTGGAGGTACAGCTTCAATTACAGTCAAGGCCCAGTATTGAAAGGATCATGGATGTAAGTTGTGGTGGCTCCATGTGGTAGGGACAGAGTCCCTGAGGAAAACCCCAAGAGGCTATTGGCAAAGACGCAAAGCAATTTTGCAGAGTCTTCAGGGTTCTGAAGATGCCTGCATCATGGGAGCACCACCAAGGACAGCAGAAGCCAAGCAGTGCAGCCAGCCTGAGCCTGGGAAACAAGCTGCATGTGCTGTGGATGTCAGGGCCAGAGACAGGCAACTGTTCCCATCCTCTGGATCCCAGCATACGAGTGAGCCCCAGACATGGCACACAGAGTTACCGACACCACTGGGACTTGGTGTTGCCCTGTTCAGATTGTGACTGTGCTCTGGGTCTTCCTCCTTGGGTAAGAAAGTATTTATCTTGGTTTTCATTTTACAGGAGACTGCAGCTAGTGAACAATGACCATTTTAGAAAGAGTACAAGTGTTTTAGAGACTTTGGATATTAAGAGAGGTTTTGAACTTTTAAAGAGTGGACATGTAACAAACAAACATACAAAAAAACTGAACCTTTAGCATTGTGTGGCAGTGCATGCCTTTAATCTCAGGACTTGGGAAGCCGAGACAGGTGGATCTCAGCCTTCCTGGCTAGCCTGATCTACACATGGAGTTCCAGAAGAGTCAGGGTTACACAAAGAAACCCTGTGTCAAACAGCCGAAAACAAAACCAAATCTAACTATACCAAAACAAACAAACATAAATAAAATAAAATAAAATAAAAAATTTTAAAACATGAACTTGCAAAGTCTTTGAATTTGTAAAGAATGTGGGACTTTTAAATTGTGTAGTATTGTATATTGTGATACAACTATGTAATATTAGTACAAGATCTTGGGGATGAACAAGATAAAAAATGTATGGTGTAACATTAAATGTCAGTGTATCATGTTGATGAGGGGTCTATTGTGCTGGGAGTTCGATGTCAACCTGACACAAGCTAGAGTCATTTGAAGACAGGGAATTTCAATTTAGAAAGGGCCATACTATATTGTTCTGTGGGAAAGCCTGTGTTCATCTTCTTAATTTATGGCTGATATATGGAGGCCTGGACTTCTGTGGTTATGGTTAACCATGCGTTGCTTGTCCAGATGCTATCAGAAATCAGAGTGAGTAAGCACTGAGGAGGAAAGCAGCAGTCAACATTCCTGCTTCTACATCAGTAGCTGACTTTAGGACCCTCTCTTGTGTTCCTGCCTTGACTTCCCTCAGTGTTGGACTTAAAATCTGTTAGGTGAAATAAATCCTCGACTCACCAAGTTTCTCTCGGTCATGGTCTTTGTCACAACTGTGGACATTTAAGTGAGACATGAAGCCATCATGTTGAGATGATATGACTATGAGCAAGCTTAAGTCCAATAAACTTATGGTTTCAGAAGCCATACTTGATTGGAGCCATAGCTTTGATGTCCCGTAGTTGCCCTATGTGTTGTATGTGGAATCTTGCTCTTGTCTCATTAAGAAGAGCACATTCACTAGGTTTGAATGCAAAGTTTGTACATACTGGGCAAATGTTCTACCCAGGGAGGCACAATCCCACCCTAATATTTTGGAACCACAGCGTATTTTTTAGTTTTACTTGCTCAAATATATCTATTATTCATCTCTGTCTATTTATCTACCTAGCTATGTATCCATCCACCCATCTATCTACCTACCAAAATCTATCTGTCTATCTAACCATCTAACCATTCAGATCAAGCTCTCCATGTTCTTCCAGGGATCCTCCTGCCTCAGCCTCTCAAATCCTGGGATTACAGGTTTTAGCCACCAAGCCCAGATTGAAGTTGCCATTCCAAACGTATTTGTACTTCTGGCTAGAAATGGAATTAGGTGCCAGAGTGGTTGGAAATGGATGGGACTGGGGCCAGTTGTGGCCACTGATGCTTGGGAGAATATCTCTGCAGCCAGCAGAGCTTGCTAAGGCTCGAATCAATAGAGCACTCAGTGGAATTGGCTAAACTGGTGTCTGCACCACAGCTGGAGACCTCTGTGACCCTAATTCAGTTCCTGTGGTGGCCACAAGGGGTCCCTAAGCATTGATATGAAAGGATACTTTTTCCAGCTGTTTCCCCAGGATCTGTCTCCCTGAAGATCCATAGAGATGAGTGCCAGGCTCCATCCACACCCCAGTACATGGCAGGGTGGAGCCAGCTGGGAAACCAGCCATCTGGCCACTGGGATCTGGAGGATCTGCCCTTAGATCTCTTCCCACTAATGCCCAGACAGGCCTTCTCCAGTAGACATGCAAAGGTCCCAGGGCCATGGTGCACACCCAGTCCTTCCCTCATTTCCATCTGGGACCTCTGGTACAAAGGAAGACAACACCCATGAAGACTTCCCAAGCTGCTCTAGATGGGAATGACACGTTGCTTGCCCAGAGATTTGTATCTGGGCACTGTACACAAGGACCTGGCTGATGGATTAATATTTTTCTTCTCATCTAAAGGATGGACTGTACCATAGAACCAGGTGGCCAAGAGAACTTAACCTCTCATTCTCTATCTTTGTCTACAACGAAGACTATCCTTTGTTCCCCAATGTGGGCATTTGCTTGGGATTTTTCTTTTATATTCTTTTAGTCATTTGCTTATGAGATTTACTTATTTTTATTTTATGCTTTATAGGTGCTTGTCCTGGATGTGTGTCTGCGCATCACAAGCATGAAGGACCTGAAGAGGGCAGAAAAAACTGTCAGGTCACCTAGAATGGGAGTTAGAGATGATTGGTTGCTGCCATGTGGTTGCTGGGAACCAAACCCAGGTCCCTGGCAAGAGAAGTAGTGCTCTTAACCACGGGAGCCATCTGCCCAGCCCAATGTGGAAAGCTGTGTTTGTTGTTCTTATTGAGACTGGGCTTTATTCTATCAGCCCTGATGGAACTCATTATGTAGCCCAGGCTGTCCTAAAGCTCCAGGCAGGGGTCCTCCTTGTGTAGTCTTCAATGGCTGAGGGGCCCAACTGTTTTTCACAATTAATTTCTTTCTTTCCTGTATTAATCCCAGTTCTCTAGAGGAACCTGGAAGGAATGGACTTCTTTCCAGAGCAAGCAGGCAAAGAGCAAAGAAGAAAAACTTCCTTCTTTCATGGCCGTTATATAGGTGGCCACAGAAATGTGGCCCAGATTAAATATGGATCTTCCCACTTCAAATGATTTAATTAAGAAAAATCCCTTCTAGCTGCATCCAGCTGCTTGGGTCTTAGTTAATTCTACACTAAGTGTTAAGTGTTGACAACCAAGAGTAGCCATCATATTTCTGATACAGTCTCATTATGTAGGTCAGGCTTGCTGGTAGCAATGCAGGAACCATGCAATCAGTCAGTGCTAGAGCTTCAGGAGTGCAGCCCATTGGTCCACGGGGAATTATCTCAATGCCCTTTGCCACTGCTAGACCTTATCAAGCTTGTTGCTACTGGGTCTTCCTGTCTTCTCTTTTGGTATGAAAGTTCTAGGGGGATCTAGAAGCCCCCACTGGGCAATGCAAATACAGTATAGTGATTTTTCTCCAAGCAATACCACTCAGATTCAATTGAAACTTCTGGAGGAAACTAGGACATGCACAGTCAGAGATAATGGTCAGGGTGTTTGTTTCACCAGCTGCTATGGGGCAAGTTACCTAGGGAAAAGAAAATATATTCTTTGTAGCTGAGGACTTGCTAGGATCAGAAAGCAAAAACAAAGAGAAGTACAATTACTATGGTCCACAGCTTTCTCCTACGACATAGGTGTATGATGACAGACAGCAGATGAGTTTCGGTGCCCACTGTTAAGTTTGAACTTATCAAATTTGATTTTCCTTATTTCATAATTATGGAATTCAGTGTGCACCTTGAGAACATAAAGGGAGTGGGACAGATAGATTTTCTTCTCTATATGATAACGAAAAAGTAAAAGTCCTCTTACATGTGATCCTCTGATTAACCTTAATAGAAATAAAATAGAATGATTGTTATTTGGTTATCACAAACTCTAGCCTAACAAGGAAATCGGCTAAGAAAAAAATACTTGGTTTCCATACACTCTGCTAATCTGTAATAGAAAAGTCATTACTTTGTTGTGCAATATAGTTATGAGAACAGAACATAGGAGAGATGTTATGTTATATGCTTAAGGGTTTTGTTCAAAGGCTATATAAGATGTATGTGTTGAAGCTTCATCCACAAGGTATAAGCTTGGAAGACATATGGGTACGGTGTATGTGTATTAAAGCTTACAAGATGTAGGTGTGTTTGAGTGTGTTTGTGTTGAAACTTTGATTCATCCACAAGATGTATGAATGTGTGAATGAGTAGTGTGTTTTTACGAGAAATGAAAAGGTTGTTGAAGCTTGCCTTCACCTACAAGAGTTATATGTATGTGTACAGGAGGTGTGTGTGTAATTTTAAAGGGAAAATACAGAGAATAAGTTTAAATAAAAAAGAATTTTAGAGAGAGGAAAAAGCTTGAATTGTATAGGGAGAAGAGAAGCCTGAATAGAGAGAGAAGTCTGGCCCCATCTAAAAGAGGTATAATTATACTAATTACATTGTTCACCTATTCCATACATCCATCCTTGGTCTCCGAATCCCTGCTGGGGCTGGCCCCCTGCACAGGCTGACTTCACACTATCAGTCCTCTTTCCTAGGCTTCTGGGGGGAATATATGATCTTACCCAGTTTCACTTTTAATTCCTCTTGGACTGGTAGGCAATTGCTCAACAAGCTGAGCCACACCCCCCACTAATGCAGGGACATGGCTGGGAGACGGAGGACAGAATAGTCTTCAAAAATGAATTTCAAACCAGTCTTTACTGTAAATTGAAGTCCTATCTCTAAATTATGATCAGCAGCACCAAGGACAAAAATTCCTCCAAGTTTTTATAACATTCTGGGGCTTAACTCTGAGATAGAGCCTGCGCCCCGTATGCAATGATGCCTTTGATTATCAGTTCCCTGATCTTTGAGTCAGATTCTCAGTGTGTTGAAAGAGATCAGAGCATATCCCCCGTAAACTGGTGACCTAAATCTCCATGTTGGGGGTCCAGGACCTCACATGGTAACTGGATCAGGAGATGAATCAGAGATGCAGGAGGATGTACACCTCTCCATGCAGAACTTCCTCCCTGTGGCCTTGCTGTAAGTCACCCATCATCATAAACTGGGCTACGTATGAACACTGAGAGTCCCGTGTGGGAGCCTGGCATGAAGAACCAGCTTACAGTGCCTTCCCCTCTGCAGATGATTTGGTTCAGAAAAAACACAAGACAGTCACTGAATAATCTAATATGTATTCTCTTTACTAAGTAAGAATGTGTTGGTCTGTGCAGACTGGCTGCTTATAGGTAAAATGTAAAACTATTTGGGCATAATAAAAAAGAAGCCTGCGGTCAGTGTTTACTTCTTGTGATCTTCAGCATGAGTATGATGCCAAGTGGATTATGTCAGACCCAGCTTCCTAGCAAGGGTTAATCTGAAGATCACGTCTCTAACGGTGCCGTCACGACAATCACTTCTTTTCATGTTGTTTCTTCTTTCCAGAGTGCACTTGATGCAAAACCTTACAAGTAATTGCTTTATGAAAGGCACGCAACAGTTCCACTGAAGCAATGAATCTTTAGTCTATATTTTAATAAACACACAAATTAAGAAATAAAATAGCATGAAACAAAATCCCTTTGTAGCTTCCAGATTAGACCTGCCAATGGGAGAACAATTAAGGGCTCACGAATTTTAGAAAACAAAATGAAGACAGGAATCCCAACTGGATAGTTAAAATAGTTATTTGATGTAGTGAGGGCTTTAGGACAGTAGGGGGAGTTTTGACCATGTACTGGAGACTTAAGACACCAGTCTCCACTGTGACTGGAGGAGCCATGCAGCATACAGGCTGGACATGGTGGTTCAAAGGTAAGCTCAGCAATTAGGAGATGGAGGGAGACGGAACAAGGAAATCAAGAGTTCAAGGCCAGGCGCTGGAGGTGGCTCAGCACTGAAGAGAACTTGCTTCTCTTCCAGAGGAGCCACGATTGCTTCCCAGCACCATGTCAGGAATCTCATTTGGGGATCCAGTGTCTCTGGCACTTGCACTAGTGGGCACATACCTCCTCACCACGTAAACATAACAAAAAACAAAGAAAAGCAAGTTTTACAAGAGTTCAAGGCCAGCAGGTCACATGAGTGACAGAGAAAAGCGCACAGCATCGGTTAAACCCACCCCTCCGCTCTGCACTGCCCTTTCCTTTCCTTCTGCGTGTTCTGGATTTCAAAACTCTCTAAAACCCCGGTCTTCCTTCATAGAGGGCGTATCTGCTTTGCTCACTCTAACTTAACAATTCTGCATGTAACCCTCCGAACAGCCAGCTGGAGAAGGCAAGGGCCAAGAAGTAACACTCCCCTCATTACTGCCAGCAACTACAAAGTCTAGCCTCCCCGTCATACACACAGCGCTTATTACATGCAGTGCAGACTTTTGTAGCAAAGGAGATCCTCTTGGGCTGCCTTAAGGCCCTGAGTGCATCCATGAGATCAGGACAAATTTCTATAAAATCCTCTATGAGGACACAGCCCATGTCATCATAGCACTCCAGAGGGGCAGGGTACTGCTCCACGGTCAGCTCACTCCAGCTGGCTGTGTGGTGGAGAAGATCACTCAAGACAGGTATGGAGATGTCATTGTCATAGAAATTAAGCTTGGTGAGCTGGGGGCATTGGCTGAGGGCAGGTAGGAGGACACTGATCTGAGAATCTTTAAGCCTACATCCCTGCAATTCCAGAGTCTCTAGAGTGCCTGCCACATTCTCCAGGAGAACTCTGAGAGGCGTAATACATATATCACACAGCAGGACTTCACTCATGTCCAGATGTTTTAGTTGGTGGAGGCTTCGACACCAGAAGAAGGGATCCAAGTCTGACTGTAAAAGCAGGCACTGAGTGATGGAGAGGGTCTCCAAGGGAGTCTTCAGACACCTAGACAGAGACCAAGGGGTTAGTTCTGGCAAATGATGTTGGACAGTGTGTGTGGTGGGGTTTACACAAAGGCAGAAGAGGACATGACTCCCAAGGTCACTTGGACCAAATGATGAGATCAACACCCAGGGTGCAGCCTGTTGGAGTCTGCTCACTTCAGTCACATCCACACAGGCCACTATCACTGTGGGATGGCGCAGTGCACAGCTCTCTCTGTGCTGATCCAGTCTCCATCCCTGACACTGACCCTCAGCCACTCTGACAACCATTTCCCATGCACTCAGCCCTGACGTGGACTCAGAACCGTCCCCGGGAGAAGGTTCCTCCTCTCTTTGGTACCACCCTTTCTCTGGTCACATCCCATTAGCTTATCCAGGATCCTAAGGAGACTGTACAGCCCATTCTCACTACATCTGACCCTCTCAGCGGCATCTGTGACATGGCACCTATTTCCTATGCCAATTCAGGCCCATTGCTTCATTAGGGCCCTTGATTCAGTTAACATGGAAACAAGCCCATGCTTAGATATTCTAATGACTCTCCCATTGTTCATTCTGCAGAGATTGGCAGGTACCGGGTGCTCACTAATCTTTAACATAAAATGGCAAGTCTTCTCTGGTAACAGAAATAGCTTTGTACTCTTCCTTACCTGAACAACAATTGCATGTGCTCACTGAGAATGCAGACGCCATTCATGTGGAACTGCTGGAGACTGCTGAGCTTGGAGAATTGAGAAAAGAACCTGCAGAGATGCTTCTTCTCAAACCTTGATGTATTTACCACCTCGAACCTGTTCTTGTGGGCCCCCACTAGAAAGAGCTCTTGGAGACTCCTCATCTGGCCCAGGTAGGGAGCATAATGTGCCAGCGTGCTCCCATTACAATCTGTGTTGAGTTCCAACACCTGGATGTGCTCCGGCTGGAAAACGGTCAGAACCTTCCTGATACTCTCCAAGGGCAAAGCCACGATCTTCAACTGTGTGCAGCAGAGCTCGAGGGAGCCTCTTCTCTGCTGAGCCCACTCCAAAAAGTATATTTCTTCCTCATCCAGTTGAAACATGAAGCAGAGGTCAGCCACCACCTTTAGACGCCGCCGCCTCAGCACATATCTGGGAAGAGGCTTCGCTGCTTGCTTCTCACTCACAGTTCCTGCTGAGCAGCTGCCACCCTCTGTTCCAGCCCATACATCCCAGAAGTTATGGTGTGCATTCTGCAAATTGAGCTCTTGAAGTTTGCACCTGCTGTGGGCAGAACAAGTGAAGTGTCAGCTGACAAGAGAAGACCCAACATAGATCAGCTCCTTTCACACCTCAAAAGACAGCTCTGCCTTCCTCCCACCTGGATCTTGGCAACGTTTGTTTGCTTGTTTGTTTCCAGTGGGAAGCGTCCAGCAAGGACCTCAAGATGCCAGGCAATGGCTCTTTTCTGAGCTGCATCTATAGGCTTCTGTCTTGCTTCCTTCCATTCAGTTACTCTTGACCTGGTACTACTAGTGCCCATGGGAGAGGGGATAGGCTCCTTCCACCATGGCTATGTCTTCTCTATTCCCCACCACCACCCAACTGTCCTGTTCCTCCAGAGCTCAACAGCAGTCAAGACTCTGCATTCTTCCAAGATGATGCTATCAGAAGCCTCCAATTTACCTTTGACCCCATCCCCCCAGACCCCAGATATCTCTTCCCTGCACCCCAGTGTCCTCCATTTGACCCTACATGTGTGGGGCTTACCTGGGGCGAACCTTCTGCATCAGCAGAACATCCAGTCCCTCAAGTACAGCCTGAAAGGTCTCCAGGTTGAAGGTCCTCATCAGGGCCCCCACGGGGAGGCATGGGAAAGGCCAGGCTGCCACCATTGCCTTCAGAGTCTTAGTGTGCCTGCCATTGAAGGCGTCCTTGAACAGTCCTGGGAAGAGCTCCCTGGGCACTACCTCCAGAGAAGAGACGGCCAAGTCTTCGTCTCTCAGCAGCCCCTGCCTTGCCAGCTCCAGGAGCGTGGGTGGCGTCTGAACACTCATCCTGATGGATCCTAGGAAAGACTCAAGGAAAGGACATCCAAGGAAATTTTAATTCACACAAGCACTAGTCAATTTCCAGTAAGTATCACTACAGACCACAAACTGATTGTCAAGGAGCATATCCTTTCAGACATGACAGCTCTGGCCTTGCCCAGCATGGGGTGGGTGAGTGAAGAGCCATAGGATAAATAGTTGCAGACTAGCTGTGGTACTGGAGAACACCTAAATACATATAAACACACACGTGCACATGCACACACGCTTGTGCACACACACATAATTACAAAGAATTTCCTGGCCTGATGGTGTGTGTACTTAGGAAGCAGAGACAGCTGTATTTTTCTGAATTTTAGCCTGCTCCCCAAAGCGTGTTCTAGGCTACTAGGACTTCATAGACCATTTATCTATCTATCTATCTATCTATCTACCTACCTACCTACCTACCTATTTATCTATTTTGGTTTTTTCGTGACAGAGTTCCTCCGTCCTAGAATTCACTTGGTAGACCAAGCTAGCCTCAGACTCACAGAGGTCTACCTCCTGTAGCTGCATGCTGCTGTGGAGGCCCAGCAAGGACATGACATAGGAGGCATATTCATATGTGCAAACTCTGCCAGATCTCAGCAGAGGGAGCCACTGTCATGGCCAGCATCATACTCAACAGTGGAACCCTGAACCTCTGAGCTCAGGTGTTTTTATTGATTCAGAACTCCTCAGGTGTTCTATTGATAGCACAATGCAGATCATTAGTAATCAACATCTCCCACATAAATCCAACACCTGCAAACAGTACAAAACACTAAGAACTATTGTAGCCCCTCATCCAACAGTGCATAAAACATTTATTTTATACATAACTAAAAGTAAACTTCTACAACATTTCCCCTTTTCTGTATAAGCCAATCCAAAAAAAAATTGCTTTATCTCTACAACACAATTTATCACTACAACCAGGAAAACCATTTACAAGAGGAACAATTATGAGGCTTCTAATACACATGATCAAATGATACCAAACATCTATTAAGCTTTTCACAATGTCTTTGAACAGCAAAAAAAAAAAAAAAAAAAGTTATCAATGTCCAGTTATCTGGAACTCACTCATGATCTTCTGGGCTCCTCCAATAGGCTTGGATCACCTCTCTGGCTCTGCCATGTGTGGCATACACAGCTTGTCCTCCAGGCTCCAGCTGGCTCACTCTACTGCTGCTGCTGTTCTTGGTGGTCATTCCATGGTACTGGCATCTTCAGAATGCTGGGGTCTTCTTCTGCAACTGGGGTGGACTTTCACCAATAGTCTCTGCTGGTCTCTTTTCATGGTGCCAAGCCTCAACTTCTTTATATGATTCCCTAAATCTGGGCCTTCTACTGCCACTGAGGCTGCACCTTCTCCAGGACTCTCTTCATGGTGCCAAGCTTCAGCTTCTTTACATGACCCCTTCAGTCTGGGCCTTCAACTGCTACTGAGGCTGCACTTTTACCAATGGCCTCTTCTGGCCTCTCATAGTGCCAAGCCTCAGTTGCTCTCCATGCCTTCAAAACTAGTACTACCTAGGTGACTCTTAGAGAACCAAATTCAGCTGCCAGCATGGGATACAACCTCGGCCAGTTCTAGAAGACAGCTTCTGTGGACTGATCCTGAGGAAATACTTTCCAGATTTTAAGACTGAGTCTGTTTTGCAGGAAAAACAACTTATAACCTTATCTGCAGGAGGAGTTCCCACAGGGGTGGAGTTCTCATCATGTCACCAGTATCTGGACTGCTTGTAGACAGGTTTGCAAAAACAAACAAACAAACAAAAACCAAAACCTGTTAGGTTAAGCAGCTTTTTGGCTCCAAGCTGAGGCTTCCAGGACAGCAGGAGGTCCTGTGCCTGTGGGAAGAATCTCCTGTTGAAACATTCTGGCAGTTTGGCAGTCTTTTCTACCACTGCTATGGGGAAACATACCCTTCTTCATAGATCTTGAACACAAGACCCACTTGGGCTTCACACACACAAAAAGCCATCAACATACACAATTTATAGAACAATATACTCTGCTTTCTGTTTCCAGTGCCCTGGGTGCTGCCAGAGGCCAGAGGGAGCATCAGCTTCACGATCAGGAAATGTCCTCGAAAGCTTGTTTCTTCCCTGTTCCCAGCTGAATTTTTTTTTTTTTTTACCATGAGAGTAGAGTGTCTTTCTCTAAAGGCCTCTTTTCTGTGTCTCTCACTTTTGAGCCCTCTTTCTCACTTAATATTCACAACTTTCTCTTCATAGAGGTTTATTTCCTTCCTCACTCTCCTCTTCCTTCGGAGACTTCTACTCACTGTTTCTGCATATACATAACAATCCCGTCCTCTAGGAGCTGCCCTGTGTACTCCACTGGACTCTCAGATCTGGAGTTTCTCCTCTTCCTTGTCTCCACATTGGATGAGCGCGACTTTGGGCTCCACACTGCAGGTGCCACTTGTAGCAGCACCATGCTGCTGTGGCAGTTCAGCAGGGAGGATAGGGAAGCATATTTCATGGGTGGAAACTCTGCCAGACCTCAGCAGAGGGAACCATTATCCCGGCCAATGCCATTCTGGACAGTGGAACCGTGAGTGTAGCAGCTCAGGTGTTTTTTATTGATTCAGAACTCCTCAGATGCAGATCATAAGCAACCAAACATGCCCCACAGAGATCCAACACCTGCAAACAATACTAACCCCAAGACCTAGCAAGCCCCATTACCCCACAGCGCACAAAACAATTATTTTCTACAACAACCTCGTCTGCCTCCTGAGTACTGGCGTTAAAGGTGTGTGTCACAACCACATGGCTAAGACCATTTTTTAAACAAACACCAAAGGAAATTCCAATTCAACAACCTTTCTCTATTAACAACAACAAAGGAAAACATCCTCTTTAAAAGATTTTAAGGTTTCTGCCTTTGAATTTCTCACTGTCTAGAATTCCTCATTTTTCTTTAGTAAATCTATAGTCGCTGTCAAATTAAAAAAGAAAAGAAAAACTTAAAGCTAGATGCTGGCGATGTAGGCGAGTTTGTGGGGTGCTCGGCTGGCAGGTAGGAGGCCCTGGGGAATGCATCCCCAGCACTTTGTAAACAGGCCACCATGTGTGTGCCCCCCAGCCCTTAGGAAGTCGAGGCACAAGGGTCATAATTCGAGGTCATCTTAGACACATATGGCACTTCTAGGCTAGCCTTGGCCATAAAAGTCCACATTGCTTATTATTATTATTCTGGTTTTTGACCCAGGGTCGGGTCTCTCTATGTCTCCTTGGCTGTCCTGGAAACTCACTCTGTAGACCAGGTTGGCCTCAAACTCACAAAAAATCTCCCAGTCTCTGCCTCCCCAGCTTCAGGGATTAAAGATACCACCACACCAGACCAACACCCTGTTTTAAAACAGCAAAACCACCCAACAAGCAAACTAGACAGAAATGCTAAAATGAAATTAACAGCAACCCAACTCCCTAGAATATGTCTAGAAATGTCAGCAGCTGGGAGGCTGAGGCTGGCTTTGGTGATGCAGGCTAATGACTCCAGCATTCAGGAGACAGAGTCAGGAGGACTGCAGACTCCAACCAGCCTGAGCTACTCAGTCACATTCCGGGCAACACAGCAAATCCCTGTCTCAAAAATTTAAAAAAAAATCACAAATTAAGAAGAAAATGAAATAGTATTTAAAACAGCGGCAAAGCAGCATTTGGAGTCAAAAACCAATCTCCAATATGCTCATTTGGAGACAAAAACTTTAAACTCCCCATGCCATCTTGGGTCTAATGTCCCCATGGAGAGTGTCTGGGCTGGGTGAGATGTGGTGTCCTGAAGGAGGCCGGTGACTCACCACAGGTGGAGGCCGGTGACCAAGCTTCTACTTCCGCTGCAGACTCCCGGGGTCTTCTCTGGCAACTTGGGAGCTTTTAAGCACCGTCGTCCCTGTCACTCCTCCCCTTTCTGACCACCTGACCCACATGCTGCAATTTGATTGGATGAGTGAAGCTCCACCCTCTTAACCCGATTTGGGAATCTGGATGTGTCTGGGTCAGATCTTCCTGCAGGGAAGGAAATGAGCTGAGGCTGCTGAAAGGTAAGGACCCCACTCATGGATTCACTGGACAAACATTAATGTCTTCCTTACCTCCCCACTCCCCTACACATATTTTTTTAAAGTAATTTGTTTCGAAGCAGAGCCTTTTTTAGCCCATGTTGGCTTAGAACTCATGGTGTAGCAGAAGCTCGGCCTCAACTAATGGCATTTCTCTGGCTCTTGCGTGCTGGGATTTCAGGAGTGAGCCTCAAGCCCAGTTTGTTTATAGACATTTTTGACAGAGTCTCACAAAGTAGCTCAGACCAGAACCCAAAGGGAGAGTGTACTTTGGCATCTAGACCCAGGGATGAGGCGTCCAAGACTGGAAGCCACTACGTGGGAACAGTGGTACTCTGGAGTGGGAATGAAATATGGCCACAACCGTGGTGCCTGTGACGCCGTCCTCTCCCATGTTGCTTGCTCTTCACCAAGCACCTAGTTAGACCCTGCCTCAAAAGGAGTAAATTGTCTGGGCAGATTGGCACAGACTTAATCCTAGAAAACAAAGATACAGAGGCAGGTGGAGCTCTGTGATTTCAAGACCATCCTCATGTCATAGAAAGTTCTGGGCCAGTCAGAGCTACAAAATGAGATCATTTCTAAAAAAAGAAAAAAAAAAATCTCATTGTGGTGGCACATGCCTTTTGTCCCAAAACTTGGAAGGCAGAAGAGGGCAGATCTCAGAGTTCCAGGCCAGCTTGGTCTTCAGAGTGCGCAGACAGGCAGAGCTACACACAGAAACCTTGTCTTGAAAAACCAAAATAAATAAATAAATAAATGTATGTAAAATTTAAAAATCAAAGGGCTATGCAACCCTATCAACCGTAGAGTGTTCACCTAATATATAGGAGATCATAGGATAAATATCAAGAATTTAGCAGGGCAGTGGTGGCAGAAGCCTTTATTCCAGCAGTCAGGAGGCAGAGGCAGGAGATCTCTATGAGTTTGAGGCCAGCCTGGTTTACAAAGTGAGTAGAAACCATGTCTCAAAATACTAAATAAATAAATACCAAGAACTTCAAAAAGATTAGAAAAGCAAACAAACACAAAAGTAAAATTACCTGGAGGCTATGATTTGTTTTTATTATTTTAATATCTTGGTACTGAGGATAGAACTCAGGGCCTTGCTATTGCTAAGCTCTGTACCTAACTATGTCTGCAGCTTTCTTTGCCTTCCCCCACACCTTTTCTTTTCTAATATTGGGGACAGAATCCAGTGCACCATGCAAGCTATGGCTGTGATTCTGCACTGAGCTATATCTGCTGCTTTCTTAGTTTCTTCTTCCTCCTCTTCCTTCTCTTCTTCCTCCTCCTCTCCTTCTTCTTCTTTCAAACACCTTGTACCTAGAATGAAACCCAGGCTCTTCACATGCTCAGCAAGGACTCTCCACTGAATGCTGTCTTCAAATCCCTAAGCCCTGTGTATATTTCTCTCTTTGCATCAGGATCTCACTAAGTTCCCCAGGCTGGCCTTGAACTTGAGGTTCTCTTCCCTCAGCCCCTCCAGTAGATGGGAGTATAGTCTTTGCTAATGCTGGTTTTACACTATCAGCATTCAAAAAGCAAAGTAGGTGTGTGGTTCCCATCTTCACTACAGCACCCAGGACGTGGAGACAGGAGAACTGCTGGGAGTCCAAGGTTATAAAGAGACTTTCTAGCCAGTAAGGGCTATAGAGTGACACCCTTTCTCAAAGAAGTAAACAAGGGACCCGGGAGAGGCTTAGCAGTTGTTGCCAAGACATGAGCTGAGTTCCATCCGGGGACTCGTGGTGGAGAGAAAGGGCTCCTTCGGGCTTCCTCACCTGTACTATAGAATTTCTTCCGCCATGCACACTGTGATGTCTGTCGTTGCTTGGCAACTTGACTACATCTGGAAGGAGCTATAATCCAGAAATGGAGGGTACATCTGGGAGAGATTTTGGCTTGGTTTGAAGTGAGTGGATCAACTTCTAGTCCAGACCTTTGAGGCAGGAAAACATGCACCCTAATCTGCTTCTTGAAGCGAGAAGACACACCTACAGACCAGATCTTAAGATGAGAAGACATACCTTTAATCTGGGCCACATCTTCTGTGGAAGCTTGTATAACTGTGGTTTCCAACATTCCTAATGCTGCGGACTTTTATTACGGTTCCTCATGGTGTGGTGACCCTCAGTCATCAAATTATTTTCATTGCTACTTTATAATGGTAATTTTGCTACTATTATGGATTGTTATATAAATATCTATATGCAAATGGTCTTAGGCAACCCCTGTGAAAGGGTTGTTTGACCCCCATAAGGGTCATGACCCATGGGTTGAGAACCACAGTTACGTAAGGACATGGAAGAAGGAAGCTTTTGCTCTGTGCCAGTTTCCCCTTGCCTTGCAAGCAGGTCCATTCCTTCACTGGCAGTAGAGCCTACTTCTCTAGGATTCCAGCATCTATTGAAAACTAGCTGAGACATCTAGCCTTGTGGTCTGAGCAACTATTGGATTCTTGGACTTTCCACCATAGTCAGCCATTTGTGGGTTAGCTGGACAGCAGGGTATAAGAAATTCTAATAAATCCCCTTTCTATACATAGTTTCATTCTATATATTCAGTTACTCTTGAGAACCCTAACACATACACACAAAATAAGTAAAATGGGAAAATACAAGTTTAAAAACCAAGTATTCCACAGTCCCAGGAGTTATGTCTATCTCTCAACCCTCATCAAAGAAGCTTCTCTTGGCAGCAGATGGAGACACAGTGGATACATCTGTAACACATCTTCTGCACCAAAGCTTCAGGAAACATCCCACAAAGTGGGAGTGGGAGAGTTGAGGGGAGATTTTAAGATCTAGCTGATCAGGAAGACAACTGTGAGATCAGATTTTGTCTACTAGAAAGGACAGGAAAGCTGTCTCCATGACACTCCAACAATATAGTTGTCAAAAGGCGTTCTGAACAAACAGGAAGCCCCTGATTGGCAATCCAAATCCAGGCAGTCAGACCTGAAATCAAATACATACAAGTAACACTAAAGAGACTCAGCAGGTGGTATTTATATATTAATGCATTTATACATATGTGTAACAGTGACAAAGAAAAAGAAATCTTGGGTTTGAGAGGGAGCTAATTAGGCACATGAGAAGTACTGGAGGGGGAAAAATGATGCAATGATATTTTAAACAATTATATTTAAAGCAATGTAAATAATAAACAAAAAAATGTTTACCCTCACACCTCTACTAGAACAGCACAGATACGGGGGTAGGGAGATTTTGAGCTGCTGTTCTACCTTCAGCAAGGTCTTAAAAAGCACTGTCACCATCACTAAAGCGCTTTGGGATAAATAAGAGAGCAGGTGCTGTCTGTGTGCCTGCTGAAGATATGGCTTCCGGGTTTTAAACAGCAAAGATGCTTAGCGTTGTGAGAGTCACGAAAATACGATGCTGCTCGGGGTCCGTGGGCAGGAAAGTTGTTGATTGGTGGTTCCAGCTGTTTCACAAGAACCAAACAGAAGATATTCCCAACCTAGGCCACTTATGACTCTGCTGATTCCTGGCTGTGACCAGTGGCCTGCCATTGTTCAGTGGACTAGATTACAAAGGCTACAAAGCAAAAGCCATGAAGTGCATGTACTAGACACAGATGCTATGTTTGTGTCATAACATCACGAGAAACACCAATCACAGTATCACTCTATGACAGATCATATCTCAGCTCTTCACCTGTTAGTCTAAGATGCATCAGTCGGACACTGTAACTCTTCTGTTAAAAGAGGTTAATCAGTTCCATGCAACATGGATCCCAGCACTAGACCTGGACCACCTGAACAGGAAGGTTTTGTGTACATAAGGTGAAGCTGTTCCCTCCAGGAGCGAAGAGTTTGATGTGACTGATGCCACGGGGAACAAGAGCAGCTGTAGGGACCTTAGGGAGACCTTGGCTGTAGTCATGCAACAAAACAGAAGTATACATCAAATATCAAGACCAAATGGGCCTGTTAAGAAATCTCCTTGGAGAGAGGAAGAAAAGCCAGACTCTCATAAGACCCTGTCCTAAGACTGAGTCACTTATCCTGAGTCACCAAGCTTTGCCAACAGCTACATAACTCTTAGAGATGCTGGAACACATAAGGTGTGTTGTATATGAAGTTGGAAGGCTTTTTTAAGGTGCGGATGCTCATTAGCTAGCATCCTTATTTGGTCTGCCATCTCCTTCTCTGGATGGGAGAGTGGTAGTGAATAAATGTTCTTTTTATGTCTTCCTAGGAAAGTCAGTCTGGAAGTTTTTCCTTAAGTCTAGATCACCAGATTTGTGCCATTTTCAAATTGTTAAAATAACGTTATGGCGCTTAATGGAGAGTCTAATCTTGAGGAATGACTTGGTGTTGAACAGCCCAGTTGTTCAATATCTGTTTTACATAAGGAGAGTGCATTCCATAGGCTACTATTGCCTCTTTAAATCTCTTTAAATCTAGCATTTCTGTAGGTTGCCATCCAAGTTCATCATAGCCCTGCATCCTGTTTATAGTTACTGGATAAACCATAGTTGGTTTTCTTAAAATCTTTGGCTGCCACATTGCGTTATGAGGTGGAGCAGTAGGCTCTGAATTCTCTGACTGATAGGCTTTTACTTCCTTCCATCAAGTGTTCTAATCTTGCTACCAAAGTTTGCATTTTCGCATTCCACTTCTCATCTATTTCTTTTAAGGCTGCTTCTTGTGAGAAGCAAGTAGATTCTGCTTTTCTTTCTACCATTTTAAAATTTTCTGATTTTGCTCTAAATTTATCTCCTGTATCTACGTCAATTTCCCGTAAAGGGCTAAGAGATTTCCCTTTTCCTTCTACACTAACAGTTTTCCTTGAAAGAGCACAGTATACCATGATGGCTATTGATAATACAATGTGAAATACCAGAATAACAAAAACCATAATCTGTATTATGCTAGTTTCAGTTGAAGTATTTATCTCTTCATCTACTGTTTTCATACCTAGAACATCCATAACAACACTATACAGAGCCCAAGTGCCCTGTGTCCTAATATTTTCCATTTTTAACACAGAAAACACTTACTTATCCTCTCCTTCCTTAGGAGACGTCTGTGTATTTTGTTTTATTATTTCTATCTTACTGTGGCTCCCACTTTCCAAGGAGCATTCTCTTTATTACCTTCTCTTCTTACAGAAGGCCTGCAAATCTATGGTTCCTTTCCTGGAACTTTAGTAATCCGCACCTGTGTGCACTTTTTCTTTAATTCTGTCTCTTTCTCTCCAGCTCTCCTCTTTCCATAGGAGGCTTTACTCCTGTATTTATTTATCCTGTAACTGCTACACTTCTCCTCTGTCTTATCTGTCTTTGTCTGAGCAGTGGCTCAGGAGCTACAATGTCTCCTGAGGTAAGGAGAATTAGTAATTACCTTTAAACTGATTCTTTCTCTCTTTCTCTTTTTTATTTCTTACTCTCTGCTTTTAAACTTAATATTCTTTCTTTCTCTTAACTTCACTCCTTTATTAGCTATTTTTTCCTTTATTAACTTTGAGCTTACTTTACCTTTCCTGCGTCTTCTTTCTTCTTTTCTTCTTTTTTTCTGCCTCGGCTCTCGCTGTCCCGCGTTGTCTGTCGTTTCCTTGTAGACTCTGTGTCTGGATTCTGCTGTCCCACGTTGTCTGTCTTTTTTCGTTTGTCTTCTTTCTTCTTTTCTTCTTTTTTCTGCCTTTTCCCTGTAGACTCTCTGTGTCTGGACTCTGCTGTCCTGTGTTGTCGCTCTTTTTCGTTTGTCTTCTTTCTTCTTTTCTTGTTTTTTCTCTTGTGTGTCCTTGCCACGCGTTGGTGCGCCAAGTGTTAAAATAAAGTTATGGCGCTTATCGGAGAGTCCAGACGTTGGAATTTCCAATGCTCTTTATTAATCACAAACCATGTCAAATCTCAGGGAATTCTAATCCTGGGCAGCTAGGCAGAGAGCTCACTCCAATGGCTTCCTCACCCCATGCTCTCTTCTTGGTTCTCCTCCTGCTCGCTAGCTTCTTCTTCCTTCTTCTCTGCTGTCTGTCTCTCTCCTTTTTCTCCCTCTGCCCTTGCCCTAGTTCTTTTTTATTCCAAATCCTCTCTGTCTCCACCCAGCCTTCCAATATACAAATCAATGGAGCCTAACTTTCATCTGCCTTAATGCTAAGGACTGTCCCATTCCTGTGGAGAGCCGTATAGCCACTCCTTTATCTACTGGTAGGCAGTGAATCCTTTACTTGCTTCAAGGACAGCTTACTGGAACATTACCCATAACTAAAATCTCCCACAACATCAAATCTTAGAAATTTTCCTTGAACAGACAAGGTAGGAGGATAGTATTGTTAAATATTGATGCCAGACCGGAAGGGATGAAAGCCCAGACAGTGAAACAGATGGAAAGCAAAGGCCATGGGCGTGGACCCAGTCTACCATTCCTGGTGTCCATTTCTTTAAAGATCACGCACAGATTAAACATGCCTGGACATCAAAGGGACAAAAGGAAACTTGACGAAATTGTCAAAGTTGGATGGCTTTTACAAACCAATCTGAGAACAAGCAGCAAGTGGAAATGCTCTCACAGTGGTCTGGGCAGGCGGTACTTACATGTGTGAAGGGGACACATGTCTAGTCAGAAAGAGAAGGTAATTCTCACTTTCATAGCATCAACACAAGTGAGCCCTGCTTGTCTGCTGAGCTGGTTAGAAACAGTGAGCTCACCCAGCCCTCGTTTGCAGAACAAGCTCTTCATCACAGCTGTGCGCTGCTATGCACTCACTCTAAAGATCCCCTGATGCCTCTGCAGAGTTCCCCCAGCAGTCCCATTGCCACAGTGACCCTTCTTTCAGAGTCTCTGCTGCTATTGGAGAGTACCTGACTTTGAATATCCCAATCATAAACATTAGGGACAGATTCTGAAAAGGAACAGGAGGAAGTTAGTGACTGAAGCCTATCTCAGAGAAAGCTGTTGCATAATTGTCAAGTCTAATGATGGAGGAATTGGGGAGACCATATAAGAAGCAATTAATCAGCTTCCCTTATTCAGTATGTTACTGGTCCAGGTTTTGCTTATAATCTAGAAGATGAAGAGAAATGAGTCACAAGAAAAGGCATAGTTAGCTTAGGAAAGTCCACATTAATTATAAATAAAATTTAACAACCATCAACCTTCTTCTCAGCTCCCTTCTGTGATATTTGGTCTCTAGGAGAATAAATTGGAAGCTGGTGGTGCGTTCAGAGGCTTGAGCCTTCTGTGGTGGTTTGAATAAGGTGTCCCCTACAGTCTTGGGAATCTGAATACCTGGTCTCAAGTTGGTGGTGCTGTTTGGAAGGCTTGGGCACTCTGATCTTGTTGGGGGAACTTCATCACTGGGGGTGGGTTTTAGGTTTCAAAAAAGGGATGGGACATAACTATTTTTAAAAGTGTCCAATGTCTCAAGTCACCAGGGAAATGCAAATTAAAGCTACTTTGAGAACTTACCCCACCCAGTAGAATGGCTCTCATGAACAAATCTGACAAGAAATGTTGGAGAGGATGCGGAGATTCTGGACTCTCCCAATCACTGTTGGCTGCAGTGCAAATTAACACAGCAACTGTGGAAATCAATTTGAAGATTCCTTAAAAATTATAAATAGGAATTCTGTATAAGCTAGCTATTTCGCTTTGGGGCATGTACACAGAGAGCTCCATTCCCTACAATAGAGGTATTTACAGGCCAGTGTTCATTGCTGCTTTATTCATGGTAGCACAGAATGATAATCAAACTAGTTGATCATCAACAGATGAGAGAGGAATTAAGGTTTGGTATACACATGAAATGTATGAAATGAAAACTACTAAGCTCTAAAGAAAAACGAAGTTATAAAATTTGGGGAAGACAGACCCAGAGAGACTATGCAACAAGGAGGGTCCCAGTGGGGACACATGGAACTCCCTGGGAAGGGGAATAGAACAGATGTCGCAGCAGGGCTGGGAGCAGATGGGAACGGGAGCAGGAAGGGTCAGGTCGGGGGAGAGGGATGGAGGGAAACAATACGGGGAGATGACTGGAATTGTAGATCATCTAGGGGTGACCTGAAGACCTAGTGCAGTGGAAACTGCCTGGAACCCATGAGGGTGACCTTAGTGAGGACCCACAGTAACGGGAGATAGGAAGCCTGAATAAGCCATCTCCTGTGACCAGACAAGTCATTCAGGGGTAGAACTGTGACACCATCCCAGCCACAAAAACTTCAACCTATCCCACCCGCAGAGAATCTGTAGGGACATTGGAAAGGCAGAACCCCATGACAGGGGAGGGAGCCCATGCCTGACACTGCAGGGCTGACCAGGAACCAGAGACTGGAGCCCAGAGACAATTTCCAATAATATTCTGATATGCTCATAGATGGGTGACTAGCCCATTTGTTATCAGAGAGGCCGCATCTGGGAGCTGAGGGTATAGATGCAGAGGCCCAGGGCCAAACATCGTTCAAAGCTTGGGGAGCCCATGGAGAGAAGAAGGAGGGACTGCTCAGACCAGAGGGCTGGAGGACACCAGGAGAAAAAGCCCCATGGAGTCAACTGACCAGCTCTCTTAGAGGTTCACAGAGACTGAAGAAGCAGACACAGAGCCTGTGTGTCCTTCTACAGATATCGTATGGTTGTCTGGCTTGGTATTCTTGTAGAACTCCAAAAAGGTGGAGTGAGTGGAGGGAGGTCTCTGACCTCTCCCCTGCCCTTGGGACCCATTTCCTCCTGCTGGGTTGCCTGTCCAGCCTAGATGTAGGGGCTCGTACCCTGCCTCGTTCCATCTTGCTATGCCCTATTCAAGTGGTAACCCTGGGAGGCCAGCTCTTTACCGAAAGGAGGTAGGGTGGACAGTGGATCTGCAGGAGAGGGGAGACAAGGGGGAGTTGGGAGGAACGGAGGGCGAAGAGGATGGGGATCAGGAAGAAAAAATAAATTATAAAAAATTGGGGGGGATGTAGGGACATAGAGTGACTAGCATTAAGTGAGGTCACGTAATCTCAGTCAGAAAAAAATGTGCGTTCTCCCTCATACGCGGAATCCAGCCAATAATGTATGTATATCTGTGAATATGTGTCATGTGGGAATTATTATGTAGAAAATAGACTTAAAAGGGCTAACTATTCGGGGATGAGGAAGGACAGGATATAGGAAACAGACAGGAGTTATGAAACAGGATATAAAACTTACTGTTGTCCTCTTTACCTTCTGTCATGGATTTTTCCGTGTGGGCGGTGTTGAAGTACACTGGAACACATTCCATAGCAAAAGTGTAAAATCAACTGTGAAGCTGCACAGCTTCAGAATGGCTGCTTTCGCTGTGCAGAAGCTTACGGAGATGTTAGACTTTGGGCCTGCTTGATTTTGGTGTGTGGTTTTACTGCCAGTTTCTTATAATAAAGTTTATAAGTTTTAAGTTTTTATTTTTGAGATTAAAATCATAACATCCGTCTCTTCCTTTGCCTCCTTCCAGGCTCCCTTGTGTCACCCGAATGTCCTTTAAGTTCTTGGCCTCCTTTTCCTCTAACTGTTACGGCAGTCACGTATGTACATGCCTGTACCTATGTGCTCCTGAATATGACCTGCTCAGTCCACACAGTGTCGCTTGTGTGTGTGTTTTCAGAGCCGACCGTTTGGCCCGGGACACCCCGTCTTGCCCCTTTCCCTCTAGACTATAGTAAGCGTAGGGAGGCTTCCTTCTGAATTTCTTCATGAACTCTTTTTAACGTATTCACCTTTACCTCATGGTAAAGGCCATGAAAGAATTCCTGGAGTGTCTGCAGACACTGACTGGTTGATCAATTCCTGCTGTGTCTGGAGAGTCCGATTGGCTGCTTCTTATGCAGTGGTGTGGAGAGGATGGACAGCGCCATGACCCGTGACCTTGGGCTAGCGTTAGTCTTCTAAATAGCCAGTCTGCCACTCTTCACACCATGTCTGACCTACCACCTGCCACTAACATATAACCAGGACCTAAAGCCTAACAGATTTTGAAAACTCTTATGAAGAAGCCCTAGATCTGCCAATCACAGGACTTACAATGTTCTCGCATCACAGCAGAGACCAATAGGAGGGATTCTCAGCTGTGCTGAGACCGCCCACTGATGTTGCCAGCACTGTATTCTTTCTTTCTTTTTCACCGATATGACCAAACATTTCCTTGACTTAAGGTTTTCTTTGTTCTGTTACCATACAGATTTCATGAAACTGCTTCCATGTTGAAATATGGAATTTGGGGTGACGTAAATCTGTTTCCAGACCATGGTCACTTCAGTGTGGCTCCAGAATAAACCATCTTTCATCCTCTTTGAGGTCAGAGCTGTGTTTCTTCACCAAAAAGGGAGCCCTACGTCTTAATTAATATGTGTTTCTCTTATTCTTTGTTCACAAAGAACCTGGGCACTGCACTGTGAGACACCCTGACATCAACTCCACAATAATCTCTTGACCCACAAGGACACTACATCTTGCCTACAAACAGCCTTTCTCTGGGATCTAACTCAAGAAACTGAAAACTCTAGAAACTGTAGAAGAAAAGAAAAGTACCTTCCTTAAGTAGAAGACAAACGCTCTAGTGTTGAGTTAAACCACATAACGTTTTGAACCTTGCTTTTTAATTGTTAGTATTTTATGTTTAAAGTGTTTATATGCATTTGTATCTGTGTGTAAATGAGTAGGAATGCCAGGGAGGCCTGCAGAGGGTGATGGGTTCTTCTGGAGCTGGAGTTACAGCTGGTTGTGAGCTACCTGAGGTGAGTCCTGGGAACCCAGGTAAGGTACTCAGAAAGAACAGACAGTGCTCTTAATTGCTGAGCCATCTCTTTATCCCCTGTTTATGCTATTTATTAATATCTTTAGATTGAAATATAATTACACCATTTCCTCTTTCCCCTTTGCTCACACCAGCTCTTTCCATGAAGCCCCTCCAGCTCAAATCCATTGCTTCTGTTCCTTTAACTGTTACACATACGTATTCATGTGTGAGTGTGTGAATAAATGCCTAACTGTATAAATACAGCCTGCTGAGACTGTTCAGTACAACGTGTGTGTGTGTGAGAGAGAGAGAGAGAAAGAGAGAGAGGGAGAGGGGGAGAGAGAGAGAGAGAGGGAGAGAGAGAGGGAGAGAGAGATTGGGCGATTTCAGGTCTGACCATCTGGAATTGCATAACCAATTAGGATGCACAATTTCTATGACTAATTTCTCTCTCTCTCCCTCTCTCCCTCTCTCTCTCTCTCTCTGTCTCTCTCTGTCTCTCTCTATGTTTCTGAGTACTCCTTAGTTAACTGCAGTTTTTGATGGGGGCAGGGCCCTGAT
This sequence comes from Cricetomys ansorgei, assembly GCA_026225945.1. NCBI lineage: Eukaryota > Metazoa > Chordata > Mammalia > Rodentia > Nesomyidae > Cricetomys > Cricetomys ansorgei. The sequence continues at coordinate 75,058 of JAMJFZ010003980.1, forward strand.
AGATTTCCCCCTTCCAGGATGTATTTAGGCAACTATATTGTTGAGGTATCATGGGTATAGATTCCTCATCCTTTATAGGAGACACAATCTGATCCCACAGCCCCCTTCCTGGTCCTCTGGCTTTTAAAATATTTCCAAGCCCCTTTCTGGAATGTTTTCTGAACCTTGGGTGCAGGAGTTGTGTTACTGGTTTGTCCGCTGAGTCTGGACACCCCACAATGAATTGTTCTCTTCATTTTGACCAGTTGTGGTTTTCTGTAATGCTCTTCATCTGGTGCAAAAGGAGTCTACTTTGATCACAGGTGATACCTATTCTGAGCTTCTGGTTCTACAAAATATTTTATTTTTAAGCTTTCATCTGGCCACGAGGCACGGCAGCGACTGCTCACCATCCCCCTGGCCCTTTATTCACCTTTATAACAGAGTGTGTGTGCTAGAGAGGATCAAAACTCTCTTTGTAGACCGGCTAACCTCAGACTCCCAGTGCTCCTCCTGCCTCAGCCTTCCGTGTGCTGAGGTGAAGATGTGAACCACACACTCAGTTTGTTTTGAATTGTAACAGCGTAAAACCAGCATTAGCACAACACTGTAATCCCCTCACATACTGAGGAGGCTGAGGGAGGACGATCTCAAGTTCAGGGGGAACTTGGAGAGACCTGACTCAAAATGGAAAGTCCTCACAGGGTTCAGTGGGAGAGCCCTTGCTTAGCGTGTGGGTCCCTGGGTTCCATTCTGGGTACCAGGCTTTGAAAACAGTTGGAAGAAGAAGAAAGAAATCTTGAATAGAACAAGGAGGGTTAAATGGGAGAGTTTGGAGGGAGGAAAGGGAACAGAGAAGCAGTATAATTACATTATAATCTCAAAAAAAAAAAAAAAGATGTAGACTCAGTTAAGTGTGGAGCACAGCCATAGCAGGAATGATTCACTGGGTTCTGTGCCCAGTGTCTGAATAAAGAAAAAAGATTTAAAGGAAAGGAAACGGGTTGGTAGATGTGAGTTACTTGGTACATTGCTGGCTGTGCACATGTGTGGCTTGGGTTCCAACCCATGGACCAATAAAATAAAATAATAAATCACTGTGCCATGGTATTATTGTCCTTTTGAATTATTTTTTTTAATCCTTTGCTATTTAACCTGTGATCTCTACATACTAGGTGAGTACCCCATGATTAAGTCCCCAGCCCTTCTATCTATCTATCTATCTATCTATCTATCTATCATCTATCTGCCTGTCTTTTATTTAGAAGAAGAGCTCTCACTTTGTAGCTCTCACTGGCCTAGAACTTGCTGTATAGATAAGCCTCGTCTTCAACACACAGAGATCCACCTAGCTCTCAAGGGCTTGGATCAACTGTGTGCCACCTGGGCAGGCAATAAATTTGTTCATTTTAGCAGAGTCTTCCTAGGTCCTAGCCTGACGTGAAGCTCAATCAGTCATACTTGAATTTGTGATCCTCCTGCCTCAGTCTCCTGAGTAGCTGGGATTACTGTCCTGTGTGTCCAGGTGTGGCTGGTTAACTGGCTTTCCTTGGGTCTCAGATGATCCTGTTATTGACCAAAGGCCCGAGGATGTAGACTGGGGTTCTGGGTCACACGAGGGACAGAACTATATGGGAAGAACCCTGACTGGGAAGGCAAAGGCTGAAGACTGTCACCACCATGGTGTGGGCAACACCATCCTTCTCTGTTTGGCTTGCTAGTCCCCACTCTCGAGTGTCACTGTGTCCAACTTAGTACTTCCAGTCGTGGGACAACTAACCTCCTGGTCTAGATGCCAAAATATATTCTGCTTTAGGTACCATCCTAAGCTATATCATGTGATCTGCCTAAAAAATACCTATAAGTAAAGTTGGCATTGAGGCTCACTCCTGTAACCTCAGCACCCAGGAGCCTTAGGCAGAGGAAATGGGGCCCAGTGTCTACTACATAGGTAGTTCTAGGTCAGCCTGGGCTACGTAAGAGTCCTGTCTACAAAGAAAAATTTCACCATGATGGAAGAATGATAGATAGATGATAAATAGATAGATAGATAGATAGATACGTAGATAGATAGATAGATAGATAGATAGATAGATAAATAGATAGATGGATGACAGATAGATATAGGAGTGTTTGTGCTGTGACTCTGTGAGCCCTTGTATTTTACCATAGTCTCAGTTCATTCCCTTTCCTGCTAGAAGACCTGATCCAGGCACACCCAAAATCCCCAATGGGATTAAGAGGATGGAGTCTCAGTCTTTGAATCAAATTGTAGCCTGTGGGTGGAGCTGGGGCTGCAAAGAGGAGGGGTGAGGGGTGAGGGGTGGATAAAAGCTTCAGAGGAACCAGAGAAGACAACCAGAGCTCCAGAGCCTAGAGCCACTGCCTGGCCCTGCTTGGAGTAGGAACACTGCTACTCCAGTACTCCTCTGGTATGTTATACACCGCCATCACCAGCCCAGCCACTCCCTGCTGAGGACATTAGACCCAAGAGGGCATAAGGCACTAAAATTTCTGTCTCAAGGTTTGCAGATTACAGATTGGTTTTAACTCCAAATGCAGTTTTGCCTTTAGCTCAAACACTGTGTTTTCCTTTGATATTTGTGATTCTTTTATTTTTTGAGACAGGATTTTGTTGTTGCCCAGGTTGGCCTGGAACTGGCTGAATAGCTCGGGCTGGTTGGAGTCTGCAGTCCTCCTGACTGTCACCTGAATGCTGGAGTCATTAGCCTGCATCACCAAAGCCAGCCTCAGCCTCCCAGCTGCTGACATTTATAGGCTGTTACTCAAGAGTATTCTACTGTTTTTTGGCTCATTTCACAGTAATATTTCTGGCTAGTCTGCTTGTTTCTTGTTTGGTTCATTTTGTTTCCTGACACATGATCACCTGTAGCCCAGGCTAGTCCAGAACTGCATGTATATCTTAGATAACCTTGAGCAGTGACCCTTCTGCCTCCACCTCTGCCTCCACCTCCTAAGTGCTGGACCTGAAGTTCAAGCACCATGGCCTCTTTACACAGTGCTGGGGATGGAGCACCCAGGGCCTCACACATGCTAGGCAGGTGTTCCACACACCCACCTGCATTGCCAGCATCTAGCTGTAAACTTTTGTTCCTTATTTTTTAATATTCATTGAATAGAGATTCATTAAATGAAAATGAGAAATTCTGGAGAGTAAAATGAATTCAAAGGAAGGAACACCTTAAAGTTTCCTAAAGAGGACATTTTCTTCCACTGCTATTAAGAGAGAAAGCACTGTTGAGTTGGAATTTACTGTGTGTGTGCATGTGTTTGGATAATTTTATGTCAACTTGACACAGGCTACAATCACCTGAGAGCAGGGAGTCCGGATGGAGAAAATGCCTCTAAAGACTGGGCTATGGCCGGAAGAGCATTTTCCTGATTAGCGATTGGTGGTGGAGGGCACAGTCCATTGTAGGTCATGCCACCCCTGGGCTGGTGGTCACAGTTCATCACAGCAATAGAAAGTCTAAGACAGACATTGGTACCAGCATAGTGGGGTATTGCTTTGACAGAGCTGACTATGCTTGGGAGAGGTTTGTCAAAGGACTTTGGGAATTTGGGCAGAAAAGCCATTGAGAGTGGAGAGCTCAGTGGGGTGCTTCACAGGAGCTGGGAGACTAGAGTGTTGAGTTCAGTGCAGATGCTGGAGGCCTGGCCTGTGAAGTTTCAGAGGGAAGCAAGGACTCTAGGGGCCATTGGAGTTAAGACTCTGTGGTTCTGGTTTTAGCTAGGGCTAAAGAGTCAGCCATAATTAACGAGATGCCAGAACAAGGAAAGTGAAACCTTTGCTTTTCTGGGATAATGAATGCTCATCAGGTGGGGCTGAGGTATCAGGTGTGATTAAGAAGAGACCAGCGTCATATGAGGTGAAACCTTCTGGGAAGAGTTTCTTCAGAGTTAGCACACAGAAGCTGTGTTCCAGAGACATTCCGAAGTTGTATGTACCTTGTGCTGGCAGCTGAACTTAACAGTACCCAGGTGACACTGATTGAGGGCATGAAGGGTTATGGAGAGCAGACATAACAGCTTGGCACTGTTTGCAGTCCCTGAAGAGAGCCCAGGAGAGGTCATCAGTGACAGTGTATCCCAGGTGCAGCAAGAGACCCAAGCATTTTAGAGATGCTGGTACCATGGGATGACTACCAAGAGCAGCAGGTACGGATTATAGCTGGCCTGAGCCTAGAAGACAAGCTGTGTGTGCTGCAGAGGACAGAGACAGAGACCTGCCCCAAGCTCTGCAGGAGCCCAGAGATTGAGTTACTTACACTGTTGGAGTTTGGTTTTGCTTTGTTCTGATTGTAACTGTGCCCTGGTTCTTTCTTCTTGAAGTGAAAAAGTATTTAATTCAATTTTGATTTTTACAGGTACCCACTGTTGAGGGACTTTGATTTTTAAAGGAGATTTCAGGTTTTAAAAGAGACTGGATATTTTAAAAGACTAAACTTTTAATGTTTGAATTTGTAAAGACTGGGACTTTTAAAGTTATTTATGTTTTATATTTGTGGTACTTATTAATCTGAGATCTTGAGGATGAACCCCTGAAAAAGGGAAAGGTTATGTTTTTAAAAGTGATGTGTGTCAAGTTGACAAATGGCCAGTTTTGGTGGATAATTTTATGTCAACTTGAGACAAGGTGGAGTCATCTGAGAAGAAGGAACCCCAATTGAGAAAATGCCTCCATAAGATTGGGCTGTACACAAGCCTACGGAGCATTTTCTTAATAAGTGGTAGTTGGGGGAGGGCCCAGCCCATTGTGGGTGGGCCATCCTGGGCAGGTGATCTGGGTGTCTATAAGAAAGTAGGCTGAGCAAGCTACCAGGGAAAAAGCCAGTGAGTAGCACCCTTCCATGTCCTGGCCATCAACTCCTGCCCCCAGGTTCCTGCCCTGTTTGATTTCCTGTCCTGATTCCTTTAATGACAGATATAATGTGGAAGTGTAAGCCAAACAAATCCTTTTCTCCACAAATTGCTTTTGCTCATGGAGTTTCATGCAGCAATAGAAACGCTAACTAAGACAGTGTATGTGTGTGTTTTAAATGGTCTTACCACATCTTTCTAAGTGGCCTGGAACTTGTTGTGTGGAGCAGACTGAAAGTCATAGAAATCCACCCGTCTCTGCTCCTTAGTGCAGGGATGAAAGGCATATGCTTCCAGGCTAGGCATTCTTTGTTTGTATTCATTTTTACGATGTTAGGTGTTGTCCAATACCACAGTTGGTCTGGAGCTACTTATCCTCTGGTTCTTCACCCACCCCGATTCTCTGAGACCAGAGCCACCAAGTCTGAAAGGATATGCTCCTGCTCCTGTAACTTAATCAGTTTGTGACCTATAGTAACACTTTCTGGAAACTGATTTGTGTTTGTGTGAATTAAAATTTCCTCAGATGTCTTTTCCTGGAATCTTCCCCAGGAATCATCAAGATGAGTGTTCAGACCCCACCCATCCTCCTGGAGCTGGGGAGGCAGGTGCTGCTGATAGATGAGGACTTGGCTGTCTCTTCTCTAGAGCTAGTAGTGTCAGGGAGCTCTTCCCAGGACTGCTCAAGGAGGCCTTCACTCGCATACACATTAAAATTGTGAAGACAAGGGTGCAGCCTGGCCTTTCCCCTATCTTCTTGTGGGGGCCCTGATGGACAGATGCCACCACAAGGAAATCTTTCAGGCTGTGCTGGAGGGAATGGATATCCTGCGGACCCAGGGGGTTTGCCCCAGGTAAGGAAGACCCATGTAGGGGCAACTGAAGGACACTGGGGTGCAGAGAAGAGATGTCTCTAGTCTAGGGAATAAGATAAAAGGTAAATCAGAGGCCTTTGACAGCATCATCTTGGAAGACTGCAGAAGCCTTAACTGCTGTTGAACTCTGATTGAAAAAAAAAAATGGGTGGGAGGGGAATATAGAAGACATAGCCACAGTGGAAGGAGCCTGTGTCCCTGTCTCTCCCATGGGCACTAGTAGTACCAGGTCAAGAGTAACTGCATGGAGGGAAGCGAGACAGAGGCCTATAGATGCAGCTCAGAAAGAGCCATTACCTGGCATCATGAGGTCCTTGTTGGACACCCCGAACTGAAAAAAACAAATGTTGACAAGGCCCAGATGGGAGGAAGGAAGAGCTGACATTGAAGATGTGGAAAGGAGCTTCAATATATGTTGGGTTCCCTTGTCAACTGACACTTCATCTGTTCTACCCACAGGACGTGGAGACTTCAATTACTATTTACAGAAGATAGACTGTACCTTCTGGGATACATGGGTTAGAACAGAGAGTGGTCTCCACTTAACAGCAGCCACAAGTACGATGCAAGCACAGAATCCCAGCCCCAAATCTGCACAGGAGCAGGAGCCAGATATGAAGGTGGTGGCTGACATCTCCCTCTGCGAAGATCCAGATGATCAACAAACATACTTCTTGGAGAGGGCCTCCATGAGAAGAGACTGCTCAGAATTCTGCTGTAGAAAAATGTAGAGTGAGTTGTCCATAGACATCTTCAGGAGTGTTCTGACAGTTTTCAGCCACAGGAAATCCAGGAGTTGGAACTCAAAACCGATTGCAGTCAGCCTACCCTGGCACAATTTGCAACTTTTATGGGTCAGATGAAAATCTTTAAAATCTCACTCTCACATAGTCCCAGAAAAGGCTTTGCTTTGGACATGTAAGAACAGACACAAATGAGCATGTTGGTCTGCTCATTTCTCAGTTCTCCAAACTCAACTCTCTCCATGGAGGGTCTGTATCTCCGACAGCTACATGAAAAAGTTGTGCAGGTAAGCAAGAATGGACAGCTGCTTCTGCTACCAGAGCAAACTATTCTCTTTTACTTTAGGGAATATGTCTGCCAGACTCCTTGGAATGAGAGAGTCATTTGAATACCTAAGCATGGTCTTGTTTCCTTGTTAACCGAATCAAGGTCTCCCAGACCACCAAGGAAACAAGTCTAAACTGGAGTAGAGCATGTGTCTAGAGTACCGTTTCAAAAGTCAGGTAGACAGGCGGGGTCTAGTGAGAGTGGGTTGTACATTCCTCCTTGGAATCCTGTCCAAGCTGATGGGAATCGAACAGAGAGAAGATGGTCCAGAAAGAGGAGAGGAATACCTGCACAGTTCCCCAGCGGTCTGTGTTCAGATCTGTGCGGACAGACACCACACCACAGCTGCCCCTGATATCCCAGTGGGGGATGTGTGAGGCCCAATTGGGGCTGAGCAGATGGGAAATGGTTGACAGTGAGGCTGAAGTTCAGTGTCAAGTTGCAGACTGTGAATCACCGCAGAGGTGGTGACAGGAGGCAGAGGCCAGAGAGATCTGACAGATAGGCTGCCAGGCTGCGCAGGCCTTTCATGGACCCCCTTGTGTGTGCCCTCTGAGCTCATATAATAGGTTGCCCTGGATTTCTTGGTGACATTGAAGCAGGGTGCTGCAGGGCTGTGCGCTGAGCCATCTCACGATGTTAGTGGCAGGTGTGGATGTGACTTGAGTGGGCAAAATCCAACGGGCAGCACCTTGAATATTGACTTCCCTCATTTGGTCCAACTGACCTTGGGACACATGGCCCCTTCTACCTCTGTGTAAACCCACCACACACTCTCTCCGACACCATTTGCCAGAACTAACCTCTTGTTCTCTGCCTGGGTGCCTGAAGGCTCCCTTGGAGTCCTTCTCTGTCGTTTCCTGTGAGGTGACACAGTCATACCTGTCTCACTTCTCCGGGTGTCAGAGCCTCAGGCAAAGAAAACACCTGGTTGTGGGCCACGCCATATTCCCCGAACATCTTATGACCCTGCATCTGAAAATACTCATAGAGAATGTGGCAGACACTCTGAATACATTGGTTTGCACATGTGTGATATGAGAGAACCCCAGTTCTGCTCTCGGCCAATGCGCCCAGCTCGCTAAAGTCAATTTCTATGACAATGACATCCACATGGGTGTCCTGCGTGAAGTTCTGTACCATGCAGTAAACCTAGAGAGCTGACTGTGGAACTGTAGCCTGCCTCTCTGGAGTGCTATGGTAACACAGGTATGGCCACAGATAGAGCTTTCCCCAACTTTGTTCTCAACTAATGGATACACTCCTGGCCATGAGGCAGCCCGAGAGAATGTTGTTGTTACAAACGCCTGCAATACATGTCCTAGACACTGTAAGCGTGGCAAGGAGGCCATACTTTGTGGTTTTTCCATAAAGAGAAAAATGTCACTTGTCCTTTGTTGCCTTGGCATTAGTTATATCCTCTGGTGTGTCTGTTCAGTGGCTTATGTGCACAGAATTGTTACACGTTAAGTGAGCAGTGGAGACACATCCTCATTGCAAACCTCAGTGGCCCCATCAGTAGATTAAATGGGTGATTGCTTCATGAGTATGCTTGGGACAGTGTGTTAAGGGGGCCTGCCTCCAAATCTGACGACCTTAACTGGATCCCTGGGACCCACATGGTGGAAGGGAAGAATCCACCCCTGCAAATTTTTCTCTTACTTCCACATGTAGACCCTCCAGACAAGTAAATTGTGCAAAACCAAACTATAAGTGAAAGAGCCAAAATAAATAACACAACAAACAAAGAATATCTCGGCAGCCAGGATATCTGCACTAACCACTGTTTACTGCAAAGTGAGGTTTCTCTGATTAAGCCTGAGAGTGCCTTTTGTCTATGGATATCTCGATGTAGATACATAAAGATGGTTTGGTGCTATGTCAACGTAAGTTGTTAAGTTAGCTAAAAACTCATCTACTGATAATGTCTTTCTCGTGTTCTTCTATAATACAATACTTGGTTTTGGTGATTGTTCCTCCAACCTTTTTTGTATTTATGTATGTATTAATGTATGTATGTATGTATATGTGTGTGTCTTCTTCCAAAATATTCAATATACTCATAATTGTACATGTTCAACATGTTTTTCCCACCAAACTGTCATAAACAATTTCCAAGTCATTAAATACAGTTCAATGCTTCTAAAGACTGAATGGTATGAATGTCACATAATTAAAAATTATTTCCCATGGAATGAAGTCTTAGTACTCATTTTTAGCTCTTGTGACCATTCCAATGGACAGTTATGTCCTTATACAATTTTGTAAGTAATTTTATTGACAGGATGTCTCATAGTGCAATAGAAGCCTATCAAATCAAGGGGCTCAGACTCAGAGGGTGAAAAACTTACACGAGGGCAGATTCAGACCACAACAGATGCCAATGGTCATAAAATGCCCATGACCCCCTGGCAACTGCTGCTCTGCTAGTTCAGTTAACAAGGAAGAAGGGTTTCTTCCTTTGTTAGTTTGGTTGATAGATTGCTTAAAAATAACATTTAAACAAGGCAGCAATTGTCAAGCATTTTCATTCTGTCACTCTCTTCATAAATATGGTTCTTAAATGTCAAGGACGATTTTCTTGGCAGAACGAACATTTTAAATATTTTTGCAGAATAGAATTGAGCTCCTGGGACTTCGGGGTCTTTCTTTCCCCTTCTTCATTATTAATTCACTCCTCCCATACTCTACAAAGTCACCATGCGAATGTTCTACCAACCTAGCCTGTGACATGGAAATATAATAACGCTGAAAAATAGGAAAGCGAGGGAATAAATGCTCAGAGGCTCAATAAGTAACAGCGCTACAAGACATGAATGCCGGGTCCATTTGGAGGTTCACATAGCCTGTGATATTGACTTGGACTCAGTGGATGTGTAGATTAATCCAGTGAGAAAGCATTATAGTCAAAAAGAGCTGTGTATATAAAGGCTCAGTGTTCTGAAGATGATTGATGTGGTCAGAAGTCTTTCCCTGAGACTGACAGAAGCTGCACTGGGAGATGAGGACCACATCACAGAAGGCTACCCTCTGTCACACATGTAGTTCCTATGTCTCCAACTTGTCTTGAGTTACTGTAATAGTCTAGATGAGAGATAAGGGCCTCTGCTAGGTACTGAGCCATGATATATTTGAGAGATACAGACATTGGACTGATGCCAGCTGAACCTTATCCAGGTCCCAGTTCTGTTGAGCTTCAAACTAATTGGGAGACAACTGACAACCAGGAGATCCAGGAGATGGAAAGTTGGTAGTTATCCAATTTCTTCTCTGATTCAAGCTTTCTTAAGTTGAGATTAAAATTTAAGTGACCCAGGGGCAATCAAAGATTTTTAAGTTTCCTGATAATGTCTTGAGGTTTAAAGTTTCCTTATGGGATAATATGAAAGCAATCAAAGCTTACAAACCACAAACCTAAGGAGATTAAAATAAAATTCAAGGGGCTGAAGAGATGGCTCAGTGGTTAGGAGTGGTTGCTACTCTTGCAGAGGGTACAAGCTCCACTCCCAGCACCAGAGCAGCCCACAATCACCTGGAACTCTAGCTCCAGGGGATCCGACCAACACCTGCACACATCACATCAAACACACACACACACACACACACACACACACACAGATGCATACACACACACATGTATACATGCACACACAGAGTAATTTTAATAAAATAAAATGCAAAGTTTGGATCCTGTTCATTCCTGAGGTAAAGGGCTGGAAAAATTTTGCAATTTGCATTTAGTGCAAAGGCACCTATATTAAATGATTTCTATTTTGATTGCAACAATATAGGAATTGAGGTACAGTTGTGTTTCAAAAGCAAATAGGTGTATCTCCTAAAGTTTTCCTGTCTTTTCCTGAAGCTTTACCATAAGCTAGTGGACTGTCCATATCTTCAATCTTTAACTAGTTGTTAGTTTCCTTTCCTGTTGCTGTGAGAAAAAACCCTGACAAAAGCAACTTAAGGGAGAAAGGGTTGACGTTGATTCACATTTGAGGTTTCAAGTTAATCATCATGGAGAAATTGCAGCAGGAGGAGCTCGATGCAGCTACTCACATTTCATCCACAGTCAGGAAACAGACAGTAATAAATGCATGGGCTCAGCTCACTCTCTTCTTTCTATGCAGTTCAGAATCCCAGCCTAGGGAATGGTGCCACCTTCAAGCATGTCCAGAGGCTCATCCCAGGTGATTCTAGATCATATGTTGACAACTGAGTTAAGGCATCACATGAATTTCAAAGGATTTCCGAGTGAGTGATATTCAGTTTTAGTAGGAAAATGGCCCACTGGCACATTCAAACAGAGATAAATGGTATATATGATGGTATATTTCCCAATTCATGGAATTAATCAGTACCAAGCAAAATTTCCTTAGAAAAATTTAAAGTAGAAGGATAGCTGGTAACTCACGAGAACTGATGAAGAGTGTTAGTTCTAGCACCACATGCTGCCAACAATGCCACCAGCAAGCAATATCAAGACATGAGACGTTAGGAATTTTTACTCTCACTACTAGATGCAGTTGCACTCAAAGTCATATACACAAACATTTGATTAACTGGTCCTAGGTCATTGTCCCAAGTGGACAAGGGATCATTGACTACTTTGGGGGAGGATTCCAAATTTTATGGCAGGAAGCATGCTACTCATGGGACCCCAGGTGGAACACAGTAAGAAGGACTTATTAGCCAATTAATCCTACGTAAAAATGACAAAGACTTAGTAGCTCAAATCAACAACTATTTGGCTGAAGACATGGCTCTGGGTTAAGAGCACTGGCTGCTATTCCAGAGAACCTGGGTTTGATTTCGAGTACTCACACTGCAACTCACAACCATCTGTTACTCCAGTTCTAGGAGATCTGATGCTCTTTTTGGCCTCCACAGGCACCAGGCATGCACTTAAGGCATAGACATACATGCAAACAATATACCAACATGCACAAAAAGGAATTTTGAAAACCATTGGTTATCCAATACCAAATGATCATATAGATTGAAAAAATTATAGTTAGGGAGAGAGAGAGAGGGAGAGGGAGAGGAGGGAGAGGGAGAGAACACACACACATGCATAAAGAAATTAGTAAAAAAAAGAGGCCATGGTTTTGAAAGAGCTAGGAGGTTATATGGGAAGGTTTGGAATAAGGAAAGGGAAAAGAAAGTTGATGTACTTATATTATAATCTCAATAATAAATCCCAACCATTTATTGTACTCCCAAGATCCCTTGTTGGTTTACTGAGTTCTGCTGACCTTGGCTAGGCTTAACTCCTGTAGTGGTTGGTTATGGACTGATTTAGGATGTCTTGGTTAGGGCCATTATCTCTACTCTGAGTAACTCACTCCA
>JAMJFZ010003981.1:0-27500 GCA_026225945.1 Cricetomys ansorgei
TCTGTTTTCTTACTCAAAGACAGTTGACTTCGAGGCGGACTCTGAAGGGCACTGTAGCCATGGCAACCAGACTTCTGTTCCTAGAAGTTCATCATATATCTCTAGGATGTCCTGGAAAAGAATGTCAGCTGTAGAACCCGCCGCCTTGTTCCAGTCCCTAAGTCTTAGCTTCTCTCTGCTATCCATCCTCTGAAGAAGTTTGAATTCACCTTCTCCAGGAAGCCTTCCTGGTGTTTTTCTATGAGCTTATACAATCTCCACTCCTGTTCACATAGCAGCCTGGTCTCATGGTGCCCATGAGATGCACGGGGATTCCTCAGGCACGTTTCCGTGGTTTACAGCACAAACTCCAGAGAGTCTTCCTGGGACTAGAGAGATGGCTCAGAGGCTAAGGACACTTGCTGCTCTTGTAGATCACCCAGGTTTGGGTCTCAGCACCAGGCCAGCGGCTCCAGTTCTAGGAGATGAAGCCTCCGGCCTCTGGAGGCACCGCACACGCTCACATAATTAAAATAATAAAAATAAATCTTAAAGAAAGAAATCCTCTGAGTAGCTGAAGCAATAAGGTCTTACCAGGGACCTTGAGGCTCCTTTTGGGGCTGGAAGACTCATTAATAAAAGAATTTTAAAATGGATCTAGAAGGAAGCTTGGGGACAGTTCTATTAAAAGGTCTAAACAGTGTGGGCCAGCTGAAGACCCAGGCAGCTGCAGGAGGGGGAGTGGAGACAGGCATGTCCTTTACATGGAGGTCAGAGAAATGGCAAGAAAACCCAGTGAGAAAGCAGGCTGAGCCTGGAGCCCACAGACCAAGGAAAGGCAAAGGAAAGGCTCGGAGGGTCTGAGCTTAGATGCACCTGAGAGCAGGCTCCGCCAGGACAAAGGGCTGCACCAGACTTGTGCCTGTAAATAGAGGGCTTACTGAGAAAGGGGACACACTCCAGAGATGGGGAGCCAGCCGGTGAGCTGAGGAGGAGCCCAGGAAGAACTGGGGGGTGTGGAGGGCAGGGGTGCATTGGGAGTTTGGAGGGTAGGAGTGCACTAGGGGTACGGAGGGTGGGGGTGCACTAGTGGTAAGGAGGATAGGGTGTACTGGGGGTATGGAGGGTAGGGTGCACTAGGGGTACGGAGGATAGGGTGTACTGGGGGTACGGAGGGTAGGGTGTACTGGGGGTACAGAGGGTAGGGTGTACTGGGGGTACGGAGGGTAGGATGCACTGGGGGTATGGAGGGTAAGGGTGTACTGGGGGTACGGAGGGTAGGGTGTACTGGGGGCACGGAGGGTAGGATGCACTGGGGGTACGGAGGGTAGGGTGCACTGGGGGTACGGAGGGTAAGGGTGAGCCTCAGCAGGACAGTCACACAGCACCTGTCCCTCTCCAGCTTGTAGCAAGGGCTTTCTTGAACACGCACTATTCCTTAGATGAAGCCCTTGAGGGGAAGGGCTTGCGGTCTCTGCCAAGGTTTCTTTTGTGGGTTAATCTTGGTGTGTTGTTTGTCCCCAGACCCCATTGTCCTGCACACAGGGATGTGTGCAGAAGTGGCCAGAACTGAGAACCTAGCTCGGATGCTCTGCCTGCCTGCCAGCCTTTCTTAACAAATGTCTTTTGAAAAGCAAACTTACTTCTCACCAAACCCAGCATGTTGGTTTTCTCTTGTTCATCTAGTTTGTGCACTTTTGACCTTTCCCTATATTACTATTATTATCATCATCATCATTATTATGAAGTCTGCGTCAAACTCAGGGCCTCTGAGAATCTTGTATGTTTTCTCTGGGGGATTTATATTTCTTGAGGTTGGGAACAGCACGCTCCCATTCAGCTCTGCCACCCGTGGCTAGCAGGGAGCCTACCCACTGCAGCGGGTGACCCTATACCATCGGGTGTGCACAGACGGAGGGGGACGGGCAGCTCTCCACCCACAGGGCCAACGGCAGTGACGTAGAGTGAACTAAACTTCCCTGTCGTTCTGTGCCTCCACAGAGATCACCTTGATCGCCATTTTGTACCGCACGGAACAAGAAGTAACCTGATAATTAGACTCTATCAAACTTGACGAACCTCTCTCCCTTAGCAGAAAGATAAGGGGAGGGAACAGCAGGTGGGGTTAGCGGGTGGGGTATGAGAGTAAGAACAGGACAGAGGACCCAAAAGAAAACATGCACAAGTTTTGAGCAGATGCTTTACCAGGGAAGCCACACAAACCCGGAGAACCATTAAAACTGGCAATGTCCTAGGCCTTCAGGGGAATGTTGACTGGAGTACAAGTTCCTACTTTGCGCCTTCCGGCATGGCTAAAGCTGATAAAACTGATAACATCAAGTGTTGGCAAGAAGCAGAGCAACTGAAACACTCAGCCAGTAGGAATTAAAAATGACAAAAGGAGCCATTTGTTAGAACGAAAGCAGACATGTTTGGACCCTGAGTGAGCCCCAAGGCTTCATTCCCAGCTGTCTACCATACAGGCAAGTCCCCACCATCTCCAATGCATGAGCACTCTGAGTACGGTCCCCAGACTACAACAACCCTGGGTCCACTCACTGGAGAATGGAGATTGACTCTGGCAGGTTTTCACAGAGAAATCGGTCATGTAGATACGAAAAGGAACATCTCTGTAACAGGCTGGGGCCACCAACGCCAAGAGACACCAAGCAAAAGAGCCACTGCCTCGCCATCAGGTTAAAGACAAGCCTGAAGAAGCGGATCCACAAACACGGGGGCACACCGATCTGGTTGGCGGAAGGGGTCAGACGCGGGCTCCTTCCTGGGGTGCTGGTCATTTACACTCATTTATTGGGGTGCTGGGTGCATGGGTGCTTCCACTCCATAAAGACATGCTATGAGACATGATCTCTCATAACGTGCTCCTTTCCTCTGTGTCCAACAAACAAAACAAAAAGAATCCCAACATTTAAATTCAAAAAGAAAAAAAAACAAAAACCTTGCTCGGCCTGGTTAAGGCTCAGAGTGATTGTCCCAGCTGCCACCCTGGGCCCTGTGCCTGCTGGGCTCTGCCTCCCCTTGCTGCTTGCTCCTCAGAGGAGCCTGCAGCCCTGAGAAGAAATCTCTTCCTGCTTTTCTTTCTTCCCTCTTCCTTGGCCTGGGGCGATTGTACATATGTAAATGTGGAGACGTTAGCTGCCTAGGCAAGCTCAGCTATTTATAGCCCGAGCGTTGGCACACTCACCACAAGCTCTGCAGACTAGAAAGCTGGAGTGCTCGCATAGACGCACGCACGCACATGCATGCACGCACGCACGCACGCACGCACACCACACAGAGTATATTTTTTCCTTGGGATATAAATTTCCCGTCCCATTGCAGTCTGGGCCGTCGCATGCAACATTGATTGTCTGTTATATTACATTTATTAAGAAGTGATAACTTGTAATAATTGCATGTTAAATTAAAGAACTCTCTCCTAGTTATTGCCGTCTCAATTATAACTGTCGCTGGCTGGCAGTTATAATGATATATGAGGGTTGTATTTTATGCAGCCGACCGTGACCTGGTGAGTAATATTCCCCCAGCTCTGAGGGCATTCGAGCGCTCCTTCGCTCCTAATGCCTTGCTCGGGTGCTTGTTGGAATATTAAGCGGCTGAGGTGCCGAAATCCGAGCAGCCAGCCTGGCAGCCGAGAGCCCCTCTGGCACCCAGGCGCCTCCTGCCTTCCCTCCTGGTTCAGGGCCAGCTCATTTGGGCTTTGTTTTATGGTTATGGGAATCACGTTTGTTTGGGAAGTTATAGTCGTAAATGTGGGTGAGAGCGTGCTTTCTGTTTCCTTGAAGATGAGGCTTCCGCAGTGAGCTCCGGGTGCAGATGCCAGTGGTCCGGCAGCTGGGAGGGGCGGGTTGCGCAGGCTGCATCTAGGGGTGATGGGGAGACTTTTGGGGGTCTGGCTGCACCCACGTGACCCTGGCAACTCTGAGGCTCCAGGAGCTGAAGGCTATTTGAGAGTCTGAATGAGTCTGTTGCTCAGGGATGAACGCAAGGCCTGACTGCCAGGGGCCAGACCCTGATGTGGCACTCTAAGGTCAGACAGTAGGTCGACCCAGGCACTCAGACCCACGCTTCCCTGTCTCCTCCGTCCCTTTCATTGGAGCCAACAGAGGCCACTCGGTTGGAAGTGGCAGTACATATCCAGGGGCGACTCTGCGAGGCACCCACGTCCTGAGTCTCCAGGGCACATCCATGGGCCGCCCTGTGCTTGCGTCTCACAGCCCAGGCAGCTCACAGGCCGGAGTGCATTTCCCACATTTCCGGACCTCAAGTCTTAAATAAAGGTGTGGATAGTCCTTGCTCTCCAGAGACTCCAGAGGAGGACCTCCTGGACCTTGTCAGCCTCTGGCAACCCAGGTGTCCCTTGTCTGGTGGCCCTTGCTGCTTTTTCCTACACTCTTGTGTCTATGCTTGAATTTTCCTTTTCGAAGAGGACACACATTTGAGGTAGGGCTCCTTGGTCTTGGCTAATTACATCCACAAAGACCCCCCTTTCCAAATAAGATCATATCCCCACATTCTCAACCTAATTTTTGTTGGGGAGCAGTGATTGAACCCAGAGCACATTCCAATCTTATGGGTGAGAAAACAATGGAGCTCGCTCGGGGGGGGGGGGGGCAGTCTCTGCCTCCTGCTTCATTCTTCAGAGTGTTTTCTGCTGAATCTAGCTGCTAGGTGTGTGGGGCCAGGATGAGCTCCTGCAGGAGGGGTGCCTTAGGTCCTGCTAAAAGACCGTGGCTTTCTGAGGTCGAACAGCCAGTGAAGAAAGAGATCACTACTTGAGTCCCAGAAGTCATCCACTTAACACATTCTTCAAATGCCCTCAGTCAATGACAAACCAGACACAGGTCCTGCCACATGTGCTCTGTGCCCTGAGAGAGACTTTTCTGCAATGAGATAGGACCCTCATTTCATGGTGGGGAAACTGAGGACACCACGGGTACAGCCAGGAGTCCCACCGTTATCCCAAGCCCACCCCTACCCCAATCCACAAGATACCAGCCTTGGTTTAGGACTTGACTTTGTAAAACTCCCTCCCACCTGGCATCCTGACAGTTCACTGGAGTCTCCCTGGGCTTTGTTTACAAATGAGAAACTGAGGCTCAGTGACCCTGAGTTAGCCGGCCAGTCACATGGTCGAGCACTTGTCCGACTGGAGTTTGAACCAGAACAGTTAGACCTCAGAGCTGACCCTCTTCTGTGCTGTTCCCTCCCTCCCCTCCCTTCTCTCAGCCCATTACTGGATGATTGACACCCGTCTCTGGTCCCTCAGTGCTTCCCATGAGAATCCTGGTCTGGGACTCTCTCCATCTGGCTCCCTTTCAGGGTTGGGGCTGGAAGTTCTCTGCTGCTACCTCTGAGCACTGTAGCCAGAGTTCACATTCCATGACCAAGTGTCTTTAGTTTACAGTCTAAGCTGCCATCCCCATCCAGAATCTCAGTGCTGCAGAAAGGGCCACATCTGGCTTCTATGGAAGACTGCGTCCCTGGAGACAATGTCCCCCTGACCTAGCATGATGCACACAGTAGGCACTCAGAATACAGACAGATACGGAGTGAAGAAATGGCTTGGGGGTTAAGTGTCAGACAGTTCTTGCAGGTCCCAGCACCCATGTGGGTCAGCGCACAACCCTCGTTAGAACTCCAGCTCCAGGGATATGACTCCCTCTACTGGTCTTGCAGGGCACTGCATACACAAGGCGCTCCACTCTTCAAGCGTACAAATAAATAAAACGGTAAAATAAATTGTGAAAAAAAAAAACAAAAATTACAGGGGCTGGAGAGATGGCTAAGCAGTCAAGAGCACTGGCTACTCTTCCAGAGGACATGAGTTTGATCCCCAGCACCCACGTGGTATCTGACAGCCCTCTGTAATTCCAGTTCCAGAGGATCCAATGCCCCATCTTTCCTACCCTCTTGCATTTTTTAAAAAGGAATTAATTGTTATTTTATGGCTTTGGTTGTTTGTGCTTGTGAGTGCCCCCTAACCAAGTACCCTTAGCCACAGCAGTGGTGTTGGGGATGATCTGGGAATTGTGGGGGCTCGGGAAGCACGCAGGTGCAGGTTGATGGACAAACACATCAGGGAGAGGAAGATGCTTGTTGCTCCAAAGCTGGGACAGAAGGCTCAGCAAGACTTGCTGGCCTGTGGCGGGGAGTCAGTGGGTCAACAGGATGGAGCCACCCAGAGCTGTGCCTGGACTGAGAGGGGATTGAGCAAAGCCCAGACTGTCCCCATTTGCAGTCCTTCCCAGGTGTCACCCTCTGGAAGCCTATCCTGGGGACCTGGGTGGGCCCCAAACTCACTGCCCTGCTGCCTGCTGCTTCCTGCGTTCCCACCAACCTTTCCGGCTCTCCTGAGGCCCTGGCCTGGGTGCTGCTTGTCTTGTCCAGCCTGTTTCCTTTGGATTGACACACTCTGTTCCGTGGCTGAGCTGTGTGCAGGGTGCAGGGAGGCTCGGCCCTAGGCTGTGTGTGTTCACATGTGTGTGCACATGGGCGTGCCTGTGACTAGGCATGTCAGGAGATCTGTATGAGAGCACACATGTATGTGTCAGTGAGTAGGTGAGTGATGTGACTTTGAGTGGCCGTGCACATACGTATTTAAATGAACACATGGCTGCATGTGCAGGGTGCATGTGGCACACGGGATGCCACATGTATGCGTGTAATTGCTTCCAGCTCTGTGTTAGTGTGTGTGCGGTCAGGTGTGTCGTGTGTACTGTGCACACGTGTGTGAATAGGGTGGTGTCTGTGTGAACGTGCTCGAAGCTCACCTGGGGATGTGTACTTGTGTCTGACCACACTGTGCAAGGAGACAATGGGTGTCTTGGTCTTGTGGGTAACAAGGACTCTCCCTCCCCAGTGTGCAGGGAGAATGGCTGCTGTCTGTCAACCCTCCTCTGGCTTCTACTTTCTGAGCTTTTTTCCCTCTCAGGCCCCTCTCTCTGACTCTCGGCCTCTCCCCACCAGTCTCCATTCACACACCTGTCTCTCCTCATCCCTGTATTCTGCCTCTCTCTTCTCTGTCCCTCCATCTTCCTTCCTCTCCTGTGGATACACATTGTGGACTCCCAGAGATCACACGGCACTTTCCTGGTGAGCATAGACTCAGAGAGAAACCCCCAGCCAGGCCAGTCCTCATGCACAGGTGACAGAAGAGGAACTCAGAGTCCCCTTGCAACAGTTTCCTGCCCCCTGCCCCCTGCCCCCTGCCCCCTGGCCCCTGGCCCCTGCCCCCTGCCCCCTGCCCCCTGCCTCCTGCCTCCTGCCTGGGTGCTTCTGCTGCCTCTTCATGCCCATCCCTGCCCCCCAGGACCAGCATCTGCTCCTCCTCCCAGCCCAGTGTAAGGCCCAGCTGCAGGTTAATGCGTTTACCGCCTAGACCGGATGCAGAAGGGAGAGGCCGCAGGTTAACCATTTATTACAGAGGCGGTTGGAGCGGGTGCACTATGCTGGGTACCAGCAAAGCTGCAATTTGGCACTTGAGCTGGGCTGGGAGGGATCGCTTCCCCAGAGGTGACCCTCGGCGGGAGATTGCATGTCACCAGTGAGGAATGGCGCATAGGCGTGATGGGTAGGCTGTCTGCCTCCCTGACCTCAATCGCCTCCTGCCGAGCGGCTGCCAGCATGGAGCTGACACAAAGCGCTTATGATTTCTACTGTGAAGCCGCCGGAGGATAATGAGAGGCTGGGCCCCGGCTGCTGGGATGGGGCCTGCTCCTGGGCCCGGAGCTCCTGTCTGAGTAGCCGTCCTTAGGAAGCCAGGAGAAGGCTGTGTTCAGTCAGGGAAGATCCAGGAGAAAGACACAATGGCAACATGCGTGTCTGTGAGTGAGTGAAGGGGACGACTGGCCCAGGGAGCACGCACCAAGGTGTCTGTCGCCCACCCTGGGATCATGTGGGCTCATTTCACAAATATTCTCCCACATAACTGTCAGTGTACTGCCTGGTCAGTGGAGAGGTGAGAAGGCTGTGGGACACACACACACACACACACACACACACACACACACACACACACACCTGTGCACACACACACACACACCTGTGCATCTGCACACACACACACATACCTGTGCATCTGCACACACACACACACACACACATCTGCACACACACACACACCTGTGCATCTGCACACACACACACACACACACACACACACACACACACACCTGTGCATCTGCACACACACACACACACACACACACACACACACACCTGTGCATCTGCACACACACACACACACACACACACACACACACACACACACACCTGTGCATCTGCACACATACACACACACACACACACACACCTGTGCATCTGCACACACACACACACACACACACACACACACACACATACCTGTGCATCTGCACACACACACACACACACACACACACACACACACACACATACACACCTGTACACGTGCATCTGCACAGAGACAGAGAGACAAAGAGACAGAGACAGAGAGACAGAGACAAAGACAGAGACAGGGAGAGAGAGAGAGAGAGAGGGAGGGTGAGCCCTGGACAGACACTCCCATGCTTCTCACAGGGCTGGGTTGTACCCAGCTAAGCATCTGGCTGATCTAGACTAGAAAATGAACTCTGAAGCCACAGATCCCACTGGAGTTGCAGGAAGCCAGGGTTCTGCAAAGGTCTGCACTTGTTATGGTGCCCCAGAGACTGAAGGGAAGTTGTGCTAAGTTTTAGGGTTGTCCTGGGCCACGCCCTGGAACTGTCCCTCCCAAAGAGCCCTTCCTTCCTGTTCTCCTGTCCAGTGCACTCATGAGCAGGTGGCCAGGGGTGGGCCCAGCTCCTCCAAGGGCTGGGTCTCCATGGGGCCAGGGCTTGTGGCAAGCTGACTGGGAATGTGCTCGGTATGTTCGGGTGTGAAAGGAAGGTCAGGGTCCCAGCTACCTGGGTTCACGGAGATCTGTCACTTGTGTCCCCTCTGAGACATGGAAATGAGACCTGCTATGTATGCCAACTCTGACATCCTTCCAAGCTCGGGCTGAAAGGAGCTGCGAGCTTGGCCTGTACCTCTCCCCACACCGACTGCCTCTGGCTTCCCTACCATCAGGCTTTGAGCAGACTCAAGGGCAAGAAGTACTGGAGGAGACGGACATACAGCCATCATCCCTGTTGGAGACAAGAGGGGAACCCTGCAGACAAATCCTTGTAAATACCAGGATGTAAACAAGCTGTAGAGCCACTGAGGAGGGAGGAAGCTGAGCATTGATATACCCGAGAGTCTGGGGCAACTCCTCTCTGGGCCAGGGCAGGTGAAGTCCCTAGCACCCCCAACCTTTCCTGAATACTTTTAGAACAGTTACTAAGACTCCATGGGGGTTTGAGTGAGAATACTTCTTCCCCTTACAGATTCATGTGTTTGAATCCTTGGTCTGGAGCTATTGAAACTGCTTGGGAAGGATTAGGAGGCGCGGCCTTGTTGGAGAAGGCGTGTCTCTAGGGAAAGGCATGGGGCAGGCTTTGAGTTTTCAAGAGACTCATGGCATTCCCAGGCTCTCTTTTTGCCTCCTGTTTGTGGATTAAGATGTGAACTCTCAGCTGTTCCTTTGTTCCACCATCATGGACTCTAGCCCTCTGAAACTATAAGCCAATTATGCACCTTCTTTTATAAGGTGCCTTTGTCATGCTCACAGCAACAGGAAAGTAACTGAGACAGCTGAGCAGAGAGATTCAACGAGGCTCAGGGAATACGTGCCACTCCCAGTAGAGTTGCTGGACCAGCCTCCCTCAGTCTACAGAGCCGTTGCCCATGGAACCTTTTCGGTTATCTGAAATGCCTCCTTATGGTGCTTATATACAAGCTCAACACCAACACTACCCTTCATCCACATGTACCCAACGCCGGTATGGTGTAGCTATGATCCCTTCCTGGAGTCCCAGTGGTGCATACCACGGGGAAAAACTGGCTCTTGCAGACTGTATTTCCAGAAAACAAAATAAGTGAAGGATGGCAAAGATTCCCAAAGGAGACAACAGTGTAGGGCACCTGGACCTCACCAGTAGCCAGCCTCACTGGCTGCCAGCAGAAGGATACTCACATCCCAGCCCAGCCCACTGCAGGAGCAGGAGTCACAGGGACCAACCAAGCCACTCCCTTGTTGAAATTGAGTCTTAGCCCACTATGGCTGGGAACAGATGAGTCTGAGCTCATTCCTGGTGAGGAATGCCAGGAGGCAGAGGCGCCACTGAGTCTCAACACTTGAATCTCAGCATAATTTCTGGCTGGGTCTCCTTCCTGTTGACACCTGCTGTGAGGGGAGGCTCTGAGATCACTCATTGCTCATAGGTGGTCCTCGGTCACTGGGTGTGAGACAGAAATGGATTCTATGCTCAAGCCTCTGCTGAAGCAAGACGTTTTGGATCCAGAGCCTTGGCTACAAGGCCTAGGAGATAATAAGTAGCCACTTCCTGTCCAGACAGGAAGTGGAAAGAATAGTACATGGAAGCCATCTTTTCAGACTGTGGTGGCCTGTGGATTTGAGGAAGTTCCAGTATTTTGCATTTTGAGTTGTTGTCTTTTATTTAGAGGAGAGCAGAGAGCTCCTGGGGCTGGCCATGGTGGAGATACAGGCATGCATGCCATGCTCGATGTTTATGTGGGTGTTGGAGATGGGAACCCAGGGACTCACTCTCGCACAGCAAGCCTGCTTACTCCCTGGGAAGAATCTTCCTAGTCTGCAGGAAGGCGCTTTCTTTTCTTCCAGTGTTGGGAGAAGTTTCAGAGCAAGGAAAACAAGATCGAAACAGGTTAAAGGCAAAATCAGAAAGTTCAGGTCTTCTGGATCCTTCTGGGGTGGTCAGCCACCATTTCCTGCAAACATCCTTTCTTGCTTTTGTCACAGGAAATGGCATGCTTGCCTCACTAGGGTCTGGGTTATTCCTCTTATAGACCAGTCCCCGTGGTAACTGTCAAGCAGACAGGGCTCAGCACACATGGAAAATAGCAGTGTACACACACACACACACACACACACACACACACACACACATATGACATATATATGTCAGGCAGTGCTCCATTTAATTCTGTGACAGGCCAAGAAGGCAAACTGTTCTAACCATCATTCTATAGACTGAGGCATGGAGAAACCAGGCCACCTACTCAAAGCCATCCGTTCACCAAAGCCAAGAGCCACAAGTCAGCCCAGGCTGTTGACAGGATCCTTGGTCTTGACTGCTGTGCATGAGTGTGTGTGTGTGTGTGTGTGTGTGTGTGTGTGTGTGTGTGTTCCCTCTATGAAGGGAAGAGCATTAGCTAGCACTTGAATTTGGCTCGGCTGGGAAGTGCTGTGCTGTTGTCTATCCTGGGCAAGCTTCCAACAATGGTCTGCTCTGAGCTCTCTTCCCTTTTGGCTAATATGTTCACTTCCATGGGAGATGAATGAGTCAGCTTCACAGTACTGTACCAAAACACCCGAGAATATCGACTTGTGAAGAAGACATTGGCACATAGTTTTGTAGGCTCCAATCTGTGATGAGTGGCTCCATTGTTCTGAGACTCTAGCAGACAGAGCACTGTGGCAGGCATGTTGCAGAGCAGACCACTTCCTTCCTCAGCCAGGAAGCAAAGAGAAAGAGGAAGAGACTGGTCCCACCATCTTCTTGGAGGCTACATGGTCAGTTGCCTACAGACCTCCCATAAGCCAGCCTGGCAGTAGAGACCTGTAATTCATAACTTATGGAGCTGGAGCAGAAGGACTGCAAGTTTAAAGCCAGCTGGGGCTACATACTAAGACCTGTAGAGGAACAGGTGGAGTTTTTATGTTAAGAAAAGCTTTCTGGTTTAACTGACTAGTCACTAGAGGTTCACGTTCCCACCCCAGCTGTGGTAGAGTTGTTTACAAGTTGGGATTGGAATGCCTGATGCAGGTGGCTAATTTGGTTAGGTGCAGTCGTTCTGGCACCTGTAGCTTGTTTTGGGATTGCGTGCCGCATGGGTTGATGGGAACTTTTGGCTTAGGGCATTAAAAGTCTGAAGCCCCAAGAGTAGGGGTGGGCGTTGGTTGGTGGTTGGTTGGTTGGGTAGCTGACATTAGTTATTGATAATTCCTAAGGGAACAAAGGTTGGAGAGATTCGAGCTTAGGACAGCCTAAAAAGAGGCTGTGAAGATTTCTATCTTTTCCTTTTCCTTCCTTAAATTGAGGGTAAAAGATTGTAGTGTACTGCTACAAGTGGCGCCTGCAATGTAGGGCAGGACATTACGCCAGCTCACCCAACATGGAGACAAGGGAAAAGAGGAAAACTCCAGGCCTCAGAGAGTTCGGTACAGTACGCTCAGGGCAGCTCCAGAGGACAGAGATTATATATATGCAAAAATAATGAAGGCTCCTGAAGGAAGAGGAGAGAAAGGGAGATAAGCCTCTGTGAAGAGAAAGTTGTAAAAATTAAGTGAGGAAGAGGGCTTAAAAGTGAGAGCCACAGATGGAGGCCTTTAGAGAAAGACCGTTTCACGGTGACAACAGAGTTCAGCTGGGAGCAGGGAAAAGCAAGTTTCTTACTGCTTTTCCGGATCATGGCGCCAATGCTCCCTCCGCTGCTGGTGGTACAGTAAGCACTACTACAAAGACCTTGTCTCAAAACCAAAAAAGAAAAAAATTCTGGGTGGTGGTGGTGCACTCCTTTAATCCCAGCGCTCGGGAGGCAGAGGCAGGTGGATCCCTGTGAGTTCGAGGCCAGCCTGGTCTACAGAGTGAGTTCCAGGACAGCCAGGGCTACAACAGAGAGACGCTGTCTTGAGAAGCCAAACAGAAGAAAAGGAAAGTGCTGCTGCTGGGTATCGCTCAGGGCAGAGACTTGCTGAGCACACAGGAAGCTCTGGGTTCAATCCCCGGCATCTCACACAAGGACCAGTTCTAAAGGACTCTGAGCTTCCAGAGGCCCCAGAGAACCACGACTTTAGCATGTGGGCCTCTGGAGGTCTTTCTTCCACACCACAGCCAGAGGTGTGGACTCTGCACCTCAGTCTAGAACAGAGCCTGGTGCCTTGAAGCTGCTCAGTGAGGGGCTTGCTGACTATCTGATGGAGGAGAGAATGCACTGGGGTGCCTTAGCAGTACCTGGGGCGTGCAGAGAAAAGAGAAACTACGTCTGTGGTGGCAATGCTTGGTCAAATCCTTTCACAACTGTGAGCCCAATAACTGTCATAGTCCTTAGCAACTTCTGCGGACAGACACTGTGGGGCCTGAGGGTGTAGATGACTGAACCAGCGCCCATTCCCTGACAGGCATAGGCCTACCATCTCAGCTCCCAACTCCCTATGGTCCTGAAGGCTTGAAACTGTACAGAATGTCATCTAGCTGGGAACAGACTTCTGGCTCAGGTATGGCAGTAGCTTGCTGGGGCTCTATCATCTCTGCTGTAACTACAATTGGCTGGGCTCCATCATCTCACTGGGGGCTCTGCCATCTTTCCAGGGCTCCATCATCTTTGCTTTGGGTCTCCATCTTTGCTGGGGCCCCAACATCTCTGCTGGGGCCC
The DNA here is from genome assembly GCA_026225945.1 of Cricetomys ansorgei. Taxonomy (NCBI): domain Eukaryota; kingdom Metazoa; phylum Chordata; class Mammalia; order Rodentia; family Nesomyidae; genus Cricetomys; species Cricetomys ansorgei. Next base: position 13,516 of record JAMJFZ010003981.1, read on the forward strand.
CATCATCTCTGCTGGGACTCCATTATCTTTTCCGGGGCTCCATCATCTTTGCTGGAGAGCTCCATCATCTTTGCTGGTGCTCCATCATCTCTGCTGGGGCTCCATCATCTTTGCTGGGACTCCATCATCTTTGCTGGGGCTCCATCTTACTGACTCTAGATACCACCTGCAAGAGCCAAGGAGACTCCAGTCTCCAGGCCACTCCAGAACCCTGATGCAGGGGGCACACAGTGTCTCTGCATACAATTAGATTTGGTTTGTATTGTTTTGAAACAAGTTCTCATATGTAGTCCAGGCTGACCTAGAACCTGTAATTCTTTTGCCATAGTCACAGATGTGTGCCATCACACTCAGTTTGGCCATCGTCTGGGTTAGCTTCCTGTTGCTGTGATAAACATTACAACCGTAAGCAACTAGGGAAGGAGAAGGTTTATTTAGCTTATGTATCCTGATCACAGTCCATCATGGAAGGGAGTCGGGGGCAGGAACTCAGGGCAGGAACCGAGAAGCAGGAACTGAAGCAGGGGCCATATTGGCTTACTCTGCCTGCTTTCTTATATTATCCAGGACATGCCCAGGGGTGACAGGGGTGACACCAGCCACAGTGGACTGAGGCAACACATATCAACCACTAGTTAAGAAAATACCCCACAGAAATGCTCACATGTTAGTCTAATGGAGGCAGTTCCTCAGTTGAGATTCCTTCCTCGTTGACAGTGGTTTGTGTCAGGTTGACAAAATACTAGCCATCACAGACATCAAGGTGGTGTGTGTGTGTGTGTGTGCGTGCGTGTGTGCACATGCGCACATGTGTGCATGTGTCCGTGTGAGTGTGTATATTTGTGTGTGTGTGTATGTGTATGTGTGACTGTGTGTGTGAGTGTGTGTGTGTGTGTGTAAGTTTGTGTGTATTTGTGTGTGTGTGTCTGGGTGTGTGTATGTGAAACTGCATTTACTGCACATCCACGTGGAGGTCAGAGGAGGATATCAGATGTTCTCCAGTATCATTCCTCCCCTTGTATCCTCTTAAGACAGGATGCCACTGACCTGTAGTCTGCTATTTCGGCTAGGCTGGTGGCCACCGACTTCCCAGAATTCACCTCTGCTCCTTGAAGTTCAGTCTTCACATGGGTCCCAGGGATTTACACTCACATTCTCATGCTTGCACAGCAAAACCTCCTCCTCACTGAGCCATCTCTCTAGCTCCCATCATGGAGGCTTTTAAAACTTTCCAGCACGCTTAGAGTGTGTACTTCATCAGGAGACACTCCAGCCAGTGGCCATTGCTCGTCTTCTGACCTGGCTGTTCTTTGGGGTTTAATGAGCTGGAGGTCCACTTCTGCCCATCTGGGAGATCTCCAACATCTGTTCTTCTGGGGGTCCCTACAGCTAGCTCTTCTGATGTGTTCTGCAGTTGGTTCCCAGAGGTTCACATCTGTCTCCTGACCTGCCCACCCCATCCCCAGAGCCTGCCCTGCAGAGCACTGAGAATCGAGCTCAGTCCCTTTACTAAGCGTTAGCGCCAAAGTGCTGCAGATCCATCCGGAAAGGACTCATGAAAATGCAAACCTCCGGAGAACTCAAGACAGGACCGGGAACTTTATGGCTAAATCCACAGCCAGAAACTCACCCTGTGCATTCTCATTTATTTTCCTCTTCCAACACGCTTGGAAATCTGGTTGAAAGTCAGTTGGAAACCTCGTGACCAACTGCCTGTGTCAGGGCAGAAGAAAAATGACCCAGGTTCTCAGAGCAAGGCAGCATGGCTCTGAGGGAGGGGAGACCACCTTGGACAGAAGCATCTTAAGAATATATCTGGTGGAGCTAGACCTGAGTGTGGGGAGCTCAGGCTGTGGGTTTGGGGGCAAGTGGCCTCCTCTACTTTTTAGCCCTTTCCTGGATTTACCCCACAAAGAGCAAATGAAACAAAAGATGAGGGCCCCCCTTCTTTCCCAGCCCAGGACACCCTGGGAGAAGATAGGCCATGAGGGGTAAGCCACCAGCAATGGTGTTTGAATCGCCGATTCCTTTACTGGCATCTTGTGTGGAAGAGAACATTCAGCAAAGGGAATCAGACATTAGTCCCAGCTAGCCCTGGCTGCTTGAGACAGTGAGACCTCGGAGAAATCGTGGGGTGCCTCTGAGCATGCTTCTGCATTTTGTGGAGAGGGAAAGTTGGGGGCCTTGTGAAAGGGATGGAGTTTGATATCTGAGAGGGGCTTGAATCCAGTCGGAGAAGTTCCGAAGCAGGAGCGGAGGGAGGTGGAGAGAGACCCAAGGAGAGAAGATTCCAAAGGCCTCTCATGTACAGGCCGAGAGTGTTGTCTCCCTCTATGCTCTGGTTCGTTTTTTTTTTTTTTTTTTTTCCAACTTGATGCAAACCAGGGTCATGTGGGAAGAGGAGCCTCAACTGAGAAAATGCCTCTATCAGATCGTCCGGAACCAAGTCTGAGGGTTTTTCTTTTTAAATTAATGGTTGATGTGGGAGGGCCTAGCCTACCATGGCAGTGCCAGTGCTGGGCTGGGGGTTCTGGGTTCTATAAGAGAGCAGGCTGAGCACGCCATGGGGAGCAAGCCTGTAGGCAGCACCCTTCTGTGGCTCTGCTTCAGCTCCTGCCTGCAGGCTCCTGCCCTGACTTCTCTTTGGATGGAGTGTGAAGGCGAGCCAGAGGAGCCCTTCCCCCTTCCCCCCAGGTTTCTCCTGTTTATGGTGTTTATCTCAGCGATCGGATATTGGGTGGGGAGGAATATACACAGCTGAGGCCCCGTGTATCAGTCCCGCCTCTTTCGGCCTCTCCTGGCTTCCTGGCCCAGCTCTGCCTCCACAGGGGAGCTGTAAGCCACAGGAGCTCCCAGGCTCTCCTCTCTCCCTTACCTGTGTCCTGCCTGACCCATCCCACAGTCTCACTGACTGGGTCCAGTGTGACCTCATGTGACCTCATCCTACCCACTCACATTGGCAAAGACCTTGCCTTTGCATCAGGACACATCCTGAGGTTCGGCAGGGCTGTGCTCTGCACCAGAGGGTCTGGCATTGATCGGGGATGGACCACTCACCCTGGAGTGTTAGGGTTAGGCGATACACCTAGCCATGAGCTATAGGTGAGCTGTGCTCCGATCATTTGCATATGGTAATTCCTTTGGCCGGCTCAGAGCCTCCCATTTTACAGATGGCAAAGATGATCAGGAGGCGCCCTGTGTGCCACATCCAAGGCCCCCACAGCTTAGAAAGGTGGAATCCCCAGCCAGCCCTGCCCTGGGGCCCTGGCCTTGTTCAGCTGGGGTGGGCAGGACAGCACAGAAGCAGGGGACAGCCATCAATGTCACCCTGAGAGGCAGAGGGAGGCCCTCCACTCAGCCACCACCCCCGTGGCTGCCTCTGCCCCGCGCAGGCCACAGCAAGTAAACAGTCTGAAACCCATTCTCATTAGGCTAATTTACGAATAAATTACCATATTCAATGGCCTTATTTTTACTGCTCGTTAACAGGCCTATGATAGGATGATAATTACGGGATTTTAAGTGGCTAATGGCAGCTGGGGCGTCAAAAGCAGTTTTCCCCAAATCTGTTTATGGCAGAGAAGGTGACGGGAGGGGGGGACATTGAAATGTTGAAGTCACACTTTGTGGGGAAAAAATGCTTTAATTGTTGAGTATTTATTAGAGAGGAGGGAGTCTGTAATTTTAAAAAAAAATGAAACTCTGAGAAACAAAGGGAATTAATTAGTCTTCCCTGGGTGCGGTGACCTTCAGGGAGTTGGCAGCGGTGACGGAGGGATGCGTCCTGAAGGCTCACAGTCCCACTTGGGGCTGCTGTGGTCCTGCAGGACGAAAGTGGCTTCTGAACTTGAACTTGCCAGGATGCTCCTCTCTGTGTGTGGCTACAGAGACCCCTCATGGGGATCCCAGTACCTGGCACCTTCACCACTGGCAGGGCAGACTTGGTTCATCTGCTGCCCTGACTGGCAGTCACCAGCTCTCCTGCTGCTTGTTCGATAAGCCAGGCCCCCCAATACCCACCCCTTGCTGTCAGGCCGGGACTGTTCCTGACACAGACTGGAATCTCACTGTGGTCTTCTTGCATATTGATTTTCTTTCATTGTGAGACAGTCACCCCATAGGGTTGACTCTCTCAACACCATCACCCCATGGGGTTGACCCTCTCAACACCACGAACTGAGACCTGAGATGCAGAGAGGGTAGGTGCCTTTGACAAAGTCACACAGCCGGTGCTGCTCTCCCGGTCCCTGCAGCAGGCCCCAGAAGCCACTCCTGTTATTTCCTTCCTCTCAGCAAACCCACAGTAAGCAGACCCCAGGTTACAGGAGATGGAATCTGGCTTTAGAGAGGGCAAGCCACCTACTGGGTGAGTGTCCAGGATGACTGTCTCAGCGCAAAGCCTCAGCTAAGCTAACCGGTCTGAATAGGACACGGGAACGGAGAGCAGTGGTCTAGGGACAGTTTAGGGAGGGATTGGAGGCCGATCGGGACATTCTGATGGGCGGCTGGGGCCCCGAGCCAGGTCCTAGGGGCATTTGTCATAGGTCCAGGCGTGTCCTGCCTACCTGCTCGCCCTCCTCTCAGACAGCCCCTCACCCTCATCTCCATCCCTCCTGGGCCTCTGGTTAGTATGCAGCTCTCGGAAAACAAGCAGCAGCAGCTGACAGTGGGAATAAATATCGCAGGGACGTTGGTTAGCATTTGATCCCAGCTGGGGCTCCGGGAGCTGAAGTCCTGGAATGTCTTGGCAGTTTTTAATGCTGAATAATTTGATTAGATCAGTGGCTGAGCTGCTGTTCCTGGTGAGATAAACCCTCCCTCATTCCGGGGGACTTGGGGGGACCACAGCCCCCACACCTTCCCTCCTAGCGGGCTGGCTGTGACTCTACACCCCCAGCCCAGGCCCGTATCTCTCCACCTCCTCCTCCCCTCTCTCCCGCTCTCTCCCCCTCCTCCCTCTGTACTTCTCCCTCTCCCCCCTCCTCACTCACACCAGGCCCGCCTCCTCTTCTTAGGGCTCTTTAAAGGCTCTGTTTGATCAATCTCCCACTTCAATTTCCCACACTTGTCAGCTCCAGTGTCTGATGAAGTGAAGATGACCCCACAGATTGTAGACGGGGTGTGACAGGGCCACCAGGACTCCCCTCCCCGTCTTGGCCCTCTGCCTCATCCTCCAGAACCTTCTGGGTCCTCCTGGCATTCTCCATCAGCCAGGGGCCAGTTTTCCAGTCCTCAGGGTTAAATATCCTGGGCTTTGCCACCCTCTAGCTCCAAATTTGGAGGTAATATTTCTCTTGGAACAGAATCTCCGCTTAAGACAGGAGTCATGACTCCGTAGGGGAGGAGTGGAGGAGAGGACACCAGGAAGGAGAGACAGACATGTCAAGTCCTCTGCCCCAGGAAACTACCTCCTGAGGGGAGGGGAGGGGTACACAGGCCCACGTGACTTCAGGACTTCACAGGAGGTGGCCCTGTAAAGAGACTTGTCAAGGCAATGGGAATGTGTTGAGCCATTTCTGCCAAGGCAGGGAAAAGACTGGATTAAAGGACCAGGGGACAGTCTGTGGGGTCACAGTGACCTCACCAGTCACATGATCTCCCCCTCTGCCTGCCCTATGACTTCATGGTTGAGGGTCCGGACCCTCTTATCCCTCTGAGATGAGTTTAGAATCCACTGTGGTGGCCTTTTTGGATCAAGACCTTGCTTTGGTGGACAAGCCCTGCTCAGGGCTCCCCGCAATTGGAGCAAGATGGGGAATATGAGTCGGAGGGTTGAAAGTGCCCCGGCCCCCTCAGAGCCAGGGCTCCTCCTCCAGGAAGCAGAGAGATGGAAGCCACGCCCGCCTCCAGTCTCTGCAAGGCTGGGACTCAAACTCAGGGCTTGTGCCTGCATCCCAACCCAACTTTTCTCTCCTTGTAAAACGGGCGGTCTGCTCTCCTCCCAGGCTTTACAATGTCTGTTCCACGACCTGGCGATAGTTCTCAGTGGGAGATGGAACTGGAGCAAACCAACAGAGCTGTAGTGAGACGTCACAGTGAGGGTAGCCGTTCAATAAAACCCACGTGTGAGCAGGGATCAACCGGCCTCGAGGAAACTGTGAACTCTCTGGGACCTGGTCACGTTGCTTCAGGAGCTGCTGCAGGTTGAGACACCAGAGCTGTTTATGTCTTTAAGGGGTATTAGACATTCTCCAAGCACAGCTGGGAGGACCTGGGACGAATTACTTACCTCGGAGTTTCGGACCGCGGTTGGTTTGCTTTCCTAAAGCATAGACGGGCTCTGTAGTCTGTAGCCAAGCCTGAAAGGATGCGGAAAGGCCCTGGCTGTGGCATGTTTAGTGTCTGAATAAAAATTGGCTACCATAGGCTCATCTATTTGAATACTTGGTTACCAGGGTGTGGCACTATCTGGAAGGGATTAGAAAGATTAGGAGGTGTGGTCTTGTTGGAGGAAGTGTGTCACTTGGGGTGGACTTTGAGATTTCAAAAGCCCATGCCAAGCCCAGCGTCTCTGCCTACAGATCAGGACGTAGCTCTCAGCTACTGCTCCCGCACCTTTCCTGCATGCCACCACGCTCCCCGCCATGATGACAATGGACGGACCCTCTGAAGCTGTAAGCAAGTCCCCACCTAAATGCTTTTTTAAATAAGAGTTTCTGGGGTCGTGGTGTCCCTTTACAGCTATAGGACAGTGACGAAGGCAGTGTCCCACATCATCCGGGTCCCTCCAGTGGGGTGGTGGCCCTGTTTTGGGAGGCTGAGGAGGCGTGGCGTTTCCGGAGGAAGTATGTCCATGAAGGCAGGCTTTGAAGTTTCAAAAGGCCACACCATTCCCAGTCCCCTCTCTCTGCTTCCTGCTTGGAGCGCGGGATCTGAGCACCAGCCGCTATGCCTGCCTGCCGCTACACGCGCCTGGCGTGATGGTGACAGACTCTCACCGCTCTGGGACCGTGAGCCCAAATAAACCGTCCTTCTGTAAGTTTTCCTGGTCATGGCGTTTTACCACAGCAAGAGAAGAATAGCAAATGCATGCGCCTAAAACGCAGAGCCATGCTTCTCTGTGGTCACCGAGTCAGAGCCCGGGGACCCCTCAATCCGCATCTGCATATGGTTAACCTCATCTTCGGAAGACCGTTCTGTACTCAGGAAGTTTCTAACTGCTGAACCCCTACTCATCTCACAAAGCCTGGTTCACATTGCCCTCCTTTAAAGAAGTATCTCTACTTCGCAGAGCTGGGGTAAAGGCTGCGGGCCCTTTCCTCTGTTGTCTCACGCTGCCGTAGCTCACCGAGAAGAAAGGGAGGCATATTCATTTGTGCAAACTCTGCCAGACCTCAGCCGAGGGAACCACCATCCTGGCGAGCTTCAGATGCCATATTGGAGCCCCGAGCATCTGAGCTCAGGTGTTTTTACTCTTTCAGAACTCCTCAGGTGTTCTACCGATAACATGTGCAGATCGTTAGCAATTAAACCCCCACAGAACCCCAACACCTGCAGACAATACAGAACGCCCTAGACTTAGGACAGCCCCTCACCTAACTGCATAAAACAATTTCAAACATAACTAAAGATAAACTTCTACAACACAGATCCGGTCCCGAGCTGGAAGCAGGGTACTGTTTCTCTCCCTTACACGAGTCTGCGTGCTTCCAGAAGGCCGCCCGGATGCTGACCTCTGACCTCTAACTCCTCACAGGTAGCTGTTATCCACCAGGTGCTCAGGAGCTGCGGTGGGGAGACAAGGAGGAGCAAACCCGCCCCCTTTATCCAAGTGAGGACAGGAAGACGTGTGGTTCCGAGCTATAAACAGACTCATATTTTTAAATGCACTGGGGGTTTCTATTTAAAGGAACCCTGATGTAAAGCCTTTTTATAAAATGAAGACATCTTGAATACATGAATAGTTGCCCCTGACTTATCTGTTTATAAATGGAGACTTTTTTTTTTAAGGATTGGAAAGACTGATACTTGAAAAAATTTTCATTTGATAAATATTTGCGAAGTGCACACTGAATAGCAGGCTGTGTGTCGGAAGTGGGCAAGACAGTGGAAGGCACCATCCCCCCAGGGACCGGGCAGGCAGCAGCTCAGCTGTAGTCTAGCCCCCGCCCCCCGCCCCCTCCCCCCCCCCCCCCCCCCCCGCCTCCAGCTCTGTGTTCATGGATCACTTGCTCCATGTCTCTGAGCTTCAGACACCCGAACCCACGGTAATAAAAATTACCTGTCTCTAAGTAGCCGTGAGGATACAATGGGAGGCGTTTCTCAACTGGTTGGAAAATTACCTGGCCCGAAACACATTCTCTCCCACCGTTAGGCCACGTGGAAAAGACGCAGCATGGGGTGTGTACCCCCAGACAGTCTCGAAGCAGCTTCGTCCTAACATCAAGAGGTCTGTGAGCCTCGTTCCTCATCTGCAACCAAAAATACCTGGGTAATGATGACACATTAGGGCCCAAATTCCAGGCATTGTAGATGTTTGAGGTCATTGAAGGCACAGCAAAGGGCTGGGACAGGTCTCTCCAAAGCCCCAGTTCTCCTGGAAGCTGGGGGCACCCTGGGGCCTCAGAGCCTTCCTCTCCCGCCAGCACCGGCACGGGAGTGGAGACTGAGCTGAGAATGGGTGACAGTCAGGCGACACCAGGCTGGGGACGTAGCTCAGTGGGTAGAGCGTTCACACAGCAGCAGGAAGTCCCCAGTTTGAGCCCACTTCCCACATAAACCGTGCGGTAGTTCACATCGGTAATACTAGCACCCAGAATGTGAAGGCAGGAGTTCAAGGCCTCCCTTGGCTACTTGTGAGTTCAAGGCCATTGTGAGCTAGGACAGACACAGGCTGCCCTGCTGTGACGGCCCCCCGTGCAGCTGTGCTCACAGTCCTGGGAAGTGTGGCCCGTGCAGCCCTTGTTCCTGGGATTCTGGCTGGACTTAGACACTCAAAAACCCCCAAAGTCATGGTCTCCAACACTGCTTTCTGAACCCTCCCGCAATCTCTCACCGTACTCAGACACCTGGGCCTCATCTGCGGCTCTGCTGAACCTGGGGCTGGACTGGGCCCAGGCCCTGGGTGGATTTCAGCTCTGCTCTGCGATTTGATCATGAAAGATAGAACAATTATTGTCCTTGACTTCTAGATTTTTCCAGACGTTAGCTCTCACCATCCTGGATGAAGAAACTCCTCTGAGAAGGTGCCGCCATCACCCCATTTTACAGGCACATAAACTGAGCCACAGAATGCTCATCTTTGGTCAAGGTCACGCATAGACAGTGGCCCCTGGGTGACACACATAGCGGCCCGACCACAGCCTCCCGGGAACACACGGCTGCTCCTGTGGGCCTCTGCCCCTGCCTCTCACTCCCCGGTGTTCCTCTCTGGTTCACACTGCCAAAATGCCGTCTGATATTTTCAACAAAGACAGTGGGCTCAGCCTTTTGCGTTCCCAGCGGCCGTAAAGAACGGGACTTGTCATTAGGGAGGTAAATTTAGCCCATGTCCAAATTTGGGCAAGGCTGCTGTTGGTAGGGCCCCAAAGGGGTTGAGAGTCTAGCCCAAGGCCTCCCAACAATCAGGTCACTCGGGAAGAACGAAAACAATTGGTGTTTTGAGCGTCTGCCATCGGAGCTCCTTCAGCTCCACTCTGTTCCGGATTCAACCAGAGACCTGCTCAGGCTCCGTACACGGGCACGGCGTTTCCTGGTTTGATTTTTATTGGGGGGATCATTCCTTTCGCTCCACTTCTTCTCCCTCAGACGCTCCACCCCAGAAAGGGTTACACTCCCAGGCAGAGCTTTACCGTAAGCACAAAGAGCTAATATTGGCAGATTGGGGTTTCTGTGAATATTCATTGTAATCTGCGACTTGGTGAGCCGGGATCGCTCCCTCCTGCAAGCTGCACACTTATAACTTGTGAATTCATAAATATTTACGAATTCACACAGTCATCACCGATAAATTATTTCATCTGACAGTTCCACACAAGCTCTGCCTGGCTTTGTGCGAGTCTGATCAAATCTCGCGCAAACTCTTGGGTGACAAGTGGCTGATAGAGCTCAGCTCAAACCAGCACCGGATCCCGCAGATCCGGATGGGTCACTAGCGGAGATTTACAAGAACCTGGGCGAGGAAGCCCTGTTCCACGGACGAGGAAACCCTGTTCCACGGGCTGCCAGATGCTCTCTGCGACGGCACCTATATTTATAGCCCTGTGTCTTTGAAGGTGTCAGGAACATGGGGACATGAGCTGTGGAAAGAGAGGGGGCCAGGACCTGGGCAGGCGGGGTGCCCCCTGCAACCTGGTGTTAGCACCTCGCCAGGCTTTGTACACGTGGGGTAATGGAGACGATGGAGCCCATGCTGAAGCCCCCGGCGCAGGTCCCCCTCCAGGAAGTTCCATCGTACCCCCTCTCTCTTCCTTGGTTATTTGACAAAAGTCCGAATACTCACCAATCCCGAGTGACCAAGGCCTCCGTGATTTTGAAAGTTTGCTCTCTCTCTGCACTTTCTGCGCGTAGTGTTGACCTGCTGTGGCTCCCCAACCTGGTTCACCCGCGGGGGTTGCTCGGCCTCCTCCTCTCCTGGCTGCGAAGACAAGACCCTCCGTGCCCTGCTTGCTCGGCTCACCCTGATGTTTGAGAGTTTGTAAGGATTAGGGGTGAGTTTCTGCGTGTTGGCTGCACACTCAGCAGGGCCCTACTGGCTAGCAACAGCGGTCACCCAGCCCACGCCACCGCTCGGCTGGCCTGCTCCAGACTACACTGCAGCTCTTCTGTCGCCTGAATCTCATCCTAGCCCAGAACGCTCGCATTCTGTTCCTCCTCTGCGCAGTGTTCTTCCTTCCACAGAAGCCTCCACAGCCTCCACAGCCCCACAGCCCCCACAGCCCCACAGCCCCACAGCCTCACAGCCCCCACAGCCCCCACAGCCCCCACAGCCCCCACAGCCCCACAGCCCCACAGCCCCCACAGCCCCCACAGCCCCCACAGCCTCCACAGCCTCCACAGCCTCACAGCCCCCACAGCCTCCACAGCCCCACAGCCCCACAGCCTCCACAGCCCCCACAGCCTCCACAGCCTCCACAGCCCCACAGCCCCCACAGCCTCCCCACAGCCTCCACAGCCCCCACAGTCCCACAGCCCCCACAGCCCCCACAGCCTCCACAGCCTCCACAGCCCCACAGCCCCCACAGCCCCACAGCCCCACAGCCCCACAGCCCCCACAGCCCCCACAGCCCCCACAGCCCCGCAGCCTCCACAGCCTCCACAGCCCCACAGCCCCACAGCCTCCACAGCCTCCACAGCCCCACAGCCTCCACAGCCCCACAGCCTCCACAGCCCCACAGCCCCACAGCCCCGCAGCCTCACAGCCTCCACAGCCCCGCAGCCTCACAGCCTCCACAGCCCCACAGCCCCCACAGCCCCCACAGCCCCGCAGCCTCCACAGCCCCACAGCCCCACAGCCCCACAGCCCCACAGCCCCACAGCCCTCCACAGCCCCCACAGCCCCCACAGCCCCGCAGCCTCCACAGCCCCACAGCCCCACAGCCTCCACAGCCTCCACAGCCCCACAGCCTCCACAGCCCCACAGCCTCCACAGCCCCACAGCCCCACAGCCCCACAGCCCCACAGCCTCCACAGCCCCGCAGCCTCACAGCCTCCACAGCCCCCACAGCCCCACAGCCCCACAGCCTCCACAGCCTCCACAGCCCCACAGCCCCCACAGCCCCACAGCCCCACAGCCTCACAGCCCCCACAGCCCCCACAGCCCCCACAGCCCCCACAGCCCCACAGCCCCACAGCCCCCACAGCCCCCACAGCCCCCACAGCCTCCACAGCCTCCACAGCCTCACAGCCCCCACAGCCTCCACAGCCCCACAGCCCCACAGCCTCCACAGCCCCCACAGCCCCCACAGCCTCCACAGCCCCACAGCCCCCACAGCCTCCCCACAGCCTCCACAGCCCCCACAGTCCCACAGCCCCCACAGCCCCCACAGCCTCCACAGCCTCCACAGCCCCACAGCCCCCACAGCCCCACAGCCCCACAGCCCCACAGCCCCCACAGCCCCCACAGCCCCACAGCCCCGCAGCCTCCACAGCCCCACAGCCCCACAGCCTCCACAGCCTCCACAGCCCCACAGCCTCCACAGCCCCACAGCCTCCACAGCCCCACAGCCCCACAGCCCCACAGCCCCACAGCCTCCACAGCCCCGCAGCCTCACAGCCTCCACAGCCCCCACAGCCCCACAGCCCCACAGCCCCCACAGCCCCCACAGCCCCCACAGCCCCCACAGCCTCCACAGCCCCCACAGTCCCACAGCCTCCACAGCCCCACAGCCCCCACAGCCCCCACAGCCTCCACAGCCTCCACAGCCTCACAGCCTCCACAGCCCCCACAGCCCCACAGCCTCCACAGCCCCACAGCCTCCACAGCCTCCACAGCCCCACAGCCTCCACAGCCCCCACAGCCTCCACAGCCTCCACAGCCCCACAGCCTCCACAGCCCCGCAGCCTCACAGCCTCCACAGCCCCCACAGCCCCACAGCCCCACAGCCTCCACAGCCCCCACAGCCCCACAGCCCCCACAGCCCCCACAGCCCCCACAGCCTCCACAGCCCCCACAGTCCCACAGCCTCCACAGCCCCACAGCCTCCACAGCCCCCACAGCCTCCACAGCCTCCACAGCCTCACAGCCTCCACAGCCCCCACAGCCCCACAGCCTCCACAGCCCCACAGCCTCCACAGCCTCCACAGCCCCACAGCCTCCACAGCCCCCACAGCCTCCACAGCCTCCACAGCCTCACAGCCTCCACAGCCCCCACAGCCTCCACAGCCTCCACAGCCTCACAGCCTCCACAGCCTCCACAGCCTCACAGCCTCCACAGCCCCCACAGCCCCCACAGCCTCCACAGCCCCACAGCCCCCACAGCCCCCACAGTCCCCACAGCCCCACAGCCTCACAGCCTCACAGCTTCCACAGCCTCCACAGCCTCCACAGCCCCATAGCCTCCACAGCCCCACAGCCTCCACAGCCCCATAGCCTCCACAGCCCCATAGCCTCCACAGCCTCCACAGCCTCTACAGCCTCCACAGCCTCACAGCCTCCACAGCCTCCACAACCCCACAGCCTCCACAGCCCCACAGCCCCCACAGCCTCCCCACAGCCCCCACAGCCCCCACAGCCTCCACAGCCTCCACAGCCCCACAGCCTCCACAGCCTCCACAGCCTCCACAGCCCCATAGCCCCCACAGCCTCCACAGCCTCCACAGTCTCCACAGCCTCCACAGCCTCCACAGCCTCCACAGCCCCATAGCCCCCACAGCCTCCACAGCCTCCACAGCCCCCACAGCCTCCACAGCCCCCACAGCCCCCACAGCCTCCACAGCCCCACAGCCTCCACAGCCTCCACAGCCTCCACAGCCCCATAGCCCCCACAGCCTCCACAGCCTCCACAGCCTCCACAGCCTCCACAGCCTCCACAGCCTCCACAGCCCCATAGCCCCCACAGCCCCACAGCCTCACAGCCTCCACAGCCCCCACAGCCTCCACAGCCCCACAGCCTCCACAGCCTCCACAGCCTCCACAGCCCCATAGCCCCCACAGCCCCATAGCCTCCACAGCCTCCACAGCCTCCACAGCCCCATAGCCCCCACAGCCCCACAGCCTCCACAGCCTCCCCACAGCCTCCCCACAGCCTCCACAGCCTCCCCACAGCCTCCCCACAGCCTCCACAGCCTCCACAGCCTCCACAGCCTCCACAGCCCCACAGCCTCCACAGCCTCCACAGCCTCCCCACAGCCGCAGTGCAGGATCCTTTCCTGTGGGTAGCTGATAACCCACACCCAGAGTGGAGCCCAGATCTCACTCAGCCGTGGGGATTTTGCACCAGGACTGCACTCAGACCTCTTTACCTCAGCACTTTCCGAGCCTGCTTCTGGGGAAACCCTGGCAGATTTTGAGGAGACAAACTTTGAATTGGATGTCTCAGAGAATG